>CAEMYA010000073.1:186325-224225 GCA_903131615.1 Diplodus sargus
CTGAAGAGACGAAGCGCAGAGCAGCAAGAAAAACGCCAGGGGCGGTTTCATGTCAGGATTGTCTAAACCGTGCCGGCTGGTCTTGTATGTATTGATATGGCATGTTTTCATCTCGCTGCCAAAATGTGACACAATACCTACAATGGGCTCACAAGCCCGGCGTCGCATTTCACAAAGCAGAAGGCTGCCAAGTGTCTCTCCTGCACGACCACGAAGGAAACATTAAAAAGACTGACAGGCCAAGTGGAATTATCTCGGCTCCTGGCTGCTGTTACCTTGGAAGGCCAGAAAATCCTCCAGAGCATTGGGTAGAGTATCCTCCCTCTGGTGCTCATGCTCATAAAGCCTGGCCATGTGATACTTCAGCAGGTGGTGCTGCTTCCCAGATCTACCTCGGCAATCAAAGTGAGCCAAGAGCTTCTCCAAATCCTGCAGGCGAGTCCTCAGCTTTTCTGCCTGTAATAGCACCGAGATTTATCACTGACGGCGTCAATGAGAATACACATTTTAGCGGGAGCCAAACAGAGCACAAAAAAAGAGAAAACCACCGGGGTCGCAACAACAAATAGAACAGCAAAATATCCATCCGCCCAGATCTGTATTTATTTATTCAGACCCGGGGATTGAGACAGGACTCTGATTCTTGGTGCACCGCAACATCAAAATGTAGTATTTCAACAAAAGCAATGAATAAATGAATATCAACAACAGGATAAGGATAAAATACGGTTTTCATTTCAGGCATCCACTCACGCTATTCTCCGCATAGCATGTGGCAAAGGAAAAGCATTTCTGGCGATAACTAGATTACACTCCTCAGAGAAACGGAAGTCAGAGTCTGCGAGTGGAGCGAAGGTGCTGTGATTGGCACCAATTTCTTGACCGTGGAGGGTAAGTGTTCAGGTTTATGAAAAGGCCGTGTAATCTCAATGTGATCATACATCATTTTTTTCCCTGCCACATCAGGGAGCGTGGACCACAGGTCGCACATGTGTTACTGTCAGGCGTGCTCTCTGCAGTTAGTGACTGTGCAGCACCTGAGGCGTTAATGAGCCCACTTCCTTGGTGTATCCGTTTTTAAAACGCCACGTATGACATATTCTTTATATAGGGATTCATTCTTGCCTTTCAACAAGTGCCACATGTCTTTCTCATTATTTTATCCCATGCTTTATTTCCCCGGTTTCTTTCTAACATCTTTCTTGATCATCGACCACACATCTCCGTCTTTTACAGCCGCCCTCTCCTTCGTACTTGTTAGTCTTTTTCCCTCTTCCTCTGCGCGAGCCGGAGGAAAATGTGAGCAGAAAGACGGAGAGTGGGAGAGGCAGAAAAGGGAGAGCTGGGGGAGACTGAGGATAGTGAGAGTAATTGCAGGTGTTCAGAGCAGACAAGGCTCGGGATGTTCACTGAATTGCTAACACCATGGAAATCGCAGCATGCATTCACACCGGTACAAGCCGGTCCGGAGAGAACACAGAGCCACTTTAGCTGGAACAAGAATATGTACAGAGAAAAGACAGAACATGTCGGATTGGCCTCAGAAAGCCAGATCCAGGGGATGCAGCCACCTTAGCATGCAGACGTGGGCTGCAACAAATCTGAAGGGACAGAAAGAAGCAGCACAGGAGATCATTAGGGCAAATGTCTCTTTCTGTTTCACTGCACATCTACTGTTTACTTGCAATCTGCAAATACAAAGGAGCCATATGGCTGTCATGAGGGTCTACAAAGGCGAGATGTGCCGGGGAGGCAACTGTGCTATTTCCAGAACAAATTGCACCCCGGAATAGCAAGAGCCAAGGCACAATCGATGTACAAAGAATTCATGTGAATATGTGCAGGAAACACACAGCAACAGATAGTGAAAGATGCAAAGGTAGTGCTTTCAGTCAGACGCTGACACATAACTGAAATGTTGTATTTTGTAAAATGCTGCATTTTTCTCTGGTTATATCTCAGAGGGAGCCGTGCTTTTTAAACCAGAGTCAAGGTTTACTGTGTCTTTGTATACTGAGGCTTAAAAGGAAGTAAAAAGAACAAATGCTGCAGATTAATTGAAAAAAATCACAAATGTCAAACATTCACTCATTGTGTACCATCCAAATGTTGGCACAGATTTCACTTTTGGTGCTTGACAATATTGTTTTTGAAACTTGCAAGCTAACAAAGCTTTAAACTGAATTTAACAAGATGCCCGTTTTAATCCAGTTGTTTGTTTATCTCTCAGCCGTACGTAGCTACGGAGCCCCAGACATGACATGGTCAAAACATTTTTTAATTCTGGCCACAATATAGCTATAATATGCGCACAAAATACTAATTCATGGCCACAAAATACTAAATTGTGGCCACAAAATAAGTATAATGTGTGCACGAAATACTTAATTTAAAATATAATTCCTGGACAGCTAGGTAAGCAAATCGAACGCACCTTCTCTAGAACCTGCAACAGCCTACGTGACGTCATTATGGTGTCTTTTCTTATTCTGTAAAAAACTCTTCAACTCATTTGTGTGTGCAGGAGCTGCTGCACACACAGATGAGTTTACGGCTACACATTAGCACAACAAAACAACGTGTAGCAACAGGATGAGGGTAAAAAGTTTGTGAGTCGGGCGAGACATCAGCAGATAGGCTAACCGTTGTAGCAAAGCATCAAACATAGGCCTAATTAAATAACTGCCTAAATGGTTCATAAGTTATTGACTAGAACAGAATAAGAAAAGACACCTTAAGGACATCACGTAGGCTATTGCAGTTTCTAGAGAAGGTGCGCTCGATTTGCTTACCCAGCTGTTTAGGAATGATATTAACATTATTAATTAGTATTTCGTGCGCACGTTGTAGCTATATTGTGGCAACAATTAAAATTTTTTTTGACCATGTCGTGTCTGGGGCTCCGTACACAGCCATCCATGGTGGATGCGCTCGCTGGTGCATACTACGTTTATTGGCTTTATTCTTGAGCCACTGGAGTTTACTTGACGAGAGATACATAAGATGTGCAGGTGTGGAGACTTTAAAGTTGTTTAAAGGTGCCTATTAACTTAAGTGATCTAATGAGTAATGTAATTAATTATTCTATCACATAAGTAAGGTAGTGACTTTCCTCTGTTTAAGTAACTTTCCCACTGCTGTCTGTATCTGCTAGATGTGCAACAGGCAATGGTTTGCTAACAAGTTCGCCGGAGCAACTGATATTTCGGTGTTGTGTTCACAGTAATTGCAGGTTTGAAGGCTTAAAATTCACACAGACAACAGTCACATTCAAACAAACACACACTCACCTGCTTCTTAACAAGGCCATAGCAAACGGGGCACTCCTCGCACTGGTGCGTTGCTCTGTTGTGGAAATAGTTCAACTCACATTTGTCACACTTATAACCCACAAAGCCCTGGCGACAGTGGCAGGTCCCGTTGCCGTGACACTGCATGGAAATGGAGCCCATCGGGTCACAGTTACAAGCTGGAGGAGGACACAGGGACAGAGATGGATGGGAGAGCAAGGAGACGGGGGGGAGCAGCAGAGGTAAACATGGAGGAGTTAGAAATGCCTTCACGTGTGATCTGTGTTAGATGCATGAGAGGATCAGAGGGTAGAGCACTCGCGATGCCTGAAGTAAAGTCCTGTACCTCTGCAACCTCGTGACGAGAATCCAAAGAAGCCCACACGGCAAGAATCACACAGTCTCCCCTCCACTCCTGCACGACACACACACTGCCCCGTGATTGGATGACACGCGATGGATGACGAGCCAATTGGATTACACTTGCACCTGAGGAAGGAAGGAAGGAAGGAAGGGAAAGAAAAAAATCCCAGTAATAGATTCAGTTTGTAAGCTGAGTTATTAAATCTATTCAACAAATCCACCCAGGCAATCTTTAATACCTCTCACAGCCTACACCTGGTTGGAGGTTGAAGAAGCCGACTTCACAATAACTGCAATCCCGTCCCGTCACGTGACCGAGGCACCGACAGTCTCCCGTCTGAGGGTGGCATTCGTTCACATGCCCGGAGGTTCCGGCAGGATTGCAGCTGCAGGCTGGATGGAAACAAACAAAAACAACTTCATTACTAAAGCAATCATATTACATTTGCTGGAATCATGGCAATGCATCATGTTAGCGTGGGTGGTGGTGGTGGTGGTGGGGGGAACTTGTGATTGATTTTGATCCCAGAGCGCTTGAGGGAGAAACAGAAAAGAAATGACCGACAGCACCGGGGAGACTCATGGATCTATTTCTGACGTTGTTCTGTACAGAAGTTCGACCCGCGGCTTAAAGAGGAGGAAGACATCACAGCTGTTACTCTTTGTGTGTCTGTCTGTCCGTCGTTTCTTAATTCTCTCAAACCAAATACTTCTTTTTAGTTATTCCTCTTTAGAAGGGGGAATCTTTTTCTGACTCGCAGCCATTTGTTCGCCCCATTTTCAGCTTTCACCTCTCACGACTCAAGAGTGCTTCACTTGTCTAAGAGGAGCTCCGGAGCTGATTAGTCGAGACCATTTCAATGCACTATTTTCCGCGATCCTTTAAAAGCAGAACCCAAGGCCATCAAGCCCTTTGTTCTCAATGTCGCTCAGGCTGTTACTCGACTCTATCCTGTGGAAAAAAAACTGCAATTTGAAGTCTTAACAGTCGATGTGAAGGAATGTCAAGCATCTCTTGAGTGAGGATTTGTAAAGATCTCCTCTGCTTAAGATATAAAAATACTCTCGCTTTGAGTAGTAGTTTGTGTCTGATGTGGGTTTTCCCACAAAAATACAGTCATCATTTTTGTAATTCTGAAAACTATCACTCTGCTTGATCTATGAATCTGCTAGACATCACTGAAAAGTCCAAACTCAGAGAGAAGACAGAATTTTGAGAAAATCGGCAAGAGAAATTGCACGACCTTTACATGGTTTCCCAATGTACCGTCGATAAGATGATGTAACTGAGAGGTAAATGTTGTTTTTGTTTGTTTCATGTATTAAAAGAAGACGATTTGATCTGATTTCTCTGGAAAGATGAGGAGAACCTATTACTCTCTCTACTCTATGGCAGAGTAAGAACTTCAGTCGCAGTGAAACAGCTGATCGCTCGCGTGAGTTTAATGTTTGCTACATCAAAACTCTTTCGTAAAAGGTGTTTCTATCTCCCGTTAGGTTTGTTTATTCTTCTTCGACGAAGGCAGGTTGCAAAATAGAAAATGTTTTTGTTTATTTTGATATTTCAAAACGCAGGTCGACCGTGAAAGCAACTTATCGTGACCTACGCATTTTGACATTTGATGTCCGTTGGCGACCTCTCGTGGTCGTAGTAATTATTACGGCTGCAAAGGAGGAAGTCAGGGATAAACTAGTGTGAAGAACAAAAACGTCTGCTGAGGGAACAGGGCAGGGTTGATAGTCAAGCCAGAAAAATTTCATCCACGAGACTGCTGTTGTCATTTTAACCCAAAAATGATGTTTTCCAAACCTTAAGCAAGTAGTTTTCTTACCGTTTTGGAAACAGTGATATGTGTCACCAGGAAAATAGTTCCATTTTGCTCAGAATTTAATATTTTCCTGGAACTGCTAAGCATCTTATTGTATATAGTGTTTTCATTTGTGTATTGTACTGTTTTTAATATCAATATTTGCCCTTATCTCTTGATTGTACTTTTCTATTTCTGAGTGTATTGTACCGCTGCTACGATGACCTGATTTCCCCTCGGGGATAAATAAAGCTATCTATCTATCTACATCTGTCTAGTTAAGTGTTTAACTCAGACGTGGTGTGAGAACGCGTGAGAATAATCTGTCAACACTCATGTCAAACTCTGCACAGGGAGGATCACACATCCAGGTGAGGTGACCGAAAGCAAAACACTTTTTTTGTGAGCGGGGTCGTATGAGGCGCTCATCTGTAGTTAGTTTACTACGTGCGCTAAATGGCGGCTGGCACACCCTCAGTGTGGAGAAGCAGTCACATGCTGTGGACAGGGGAGACCTTAAAAATCAATATTAGTTAAAGTGTATGCTGTATTTATAATATTTCCCATGCTTTACCTCACTATTAGCAGCTTTTCCAACAGGGAGCTGTTTCATTGCTCTCTTCAGACTCCCTCTGACAAAAACAGACATTTTAATCTGCAGAACACGGGAGCTGCTCATCCACCACCGCCTCCAGCCGAGTTTGTGTTCATGTTTGTTTGTGTTATCGTGAGCGTTGGTGAACACTTTAGTTTAACCACGTGGAGAAGCTGGAAGTCTGGATAAATACCCAAACTATCCCTTTGACCTTGTCGCACATAAATACCTTTCCTCTTAATAAATTATAAGCATAATAAGCCAATTGACCCCTTCCTCCGTCCCACTCCCTCGTCAGTAACTCACCCCTGCACTTCTGGACAGCTGTCCGGTTCAGGGCGTCCCCGTAGAACCCCCTCCGGCAGCGCTGGCACTGGTCGCCTTCTGTGTGTCCCAGGCATTTCAGACATCGCCCGGTGACGTGGTCGCATATTCCCACGGCGTTGAAGTCCACGTTGCCGTTGCAGTCACATCTCACACACGGCCGAGCCGCCCCGGATTGTCCCAGGGGATCGCCATAGTAACCGTCTTCACACATCTGACAGCGCATCCCTGCGCGGAGGGTGAAAGGTGAAAGGAGTGGGCGAGTTAGTTGGACGACTGAGCGGGAAGACTGTCGGGAGGTCGTCCTCGAGTTCCCCCCCCACAGAGTCTGTCGTAACTGAATTAGAAGCTCTGTGTCTGAATCACAGGTGGCATTGTAGAGAAAAGGACAAATCCTCTGTCTTATCAGCATCAATCTGTCATGTGGAAGTGTTGCATCATTTCATCCTTCACATAAAGCCTGTTATTTTTCTGTGTGGTGCCATAAAAAAAGAAAAGAAAAAGAAAGGATAGTGCATCGCTGGTGGTCATCTCACCTGTCTGTCCTGCAGGGCAGTTGGTACAGACCACCTGTCCTGTCTCCGCAATTTGAGAACAGCTGGTACGGTCCGGGCAAGGGCAAGGCTGACAATCACCAGGAGTGCCAATCAGCGCGTTGCCATAGTAACCATCCAGGCAGTGCTCGCAGGTCATCCCCGTGGTGAAGTCTGAGCACTCACACACACCTGAAACAGAGAGAAAGACAGAGAGAGAGAGAGAGGAGTGAAACAATTACGTGCCCCTGCTACACAGACGAACACCTGCTCGTATTTGACATTGTTTTTTTGTTTTTTTTCCATGCTTGTGGTTTTGACACACATGGACCACAGAGGGCGGCGTTTCCCCCCTCCGTCACCAGCAGAGTGCGCTGTGTCTCTGACCATCTCTGCAGCCACTCTATATACCAACGCTCCACTCCACAGCCCAATCCAGTGAAAAAGAAAGAAAACATTCCCCACAGCCCACCGTGGAGAGCAGAAGACAACTAAATTCACCCCGAGTATAATTGCTTTGGGAAATATAAGAGCCAAATGCAGTCCGAAAGACCTTCAAGAAGTAAAGCAATTCCCTCCACCAAGTGGGAGAGATTACCAATTCTATGATGTCCAAAAAACAAACTGTTGTTTTCCAAAAAAGCCTCAGAAAAAAACAACAGCTCACAGCCCAGCGCCACTTTGAACGCCTCGTTCACCTGAACATGTGTTACGTAAAAACATACACCAGATCTCGGATGAATTCTCGGATAGATTTTCAGTCCTCATTATGCCACATTTCAGTCGTGATAGATACAGAAGAAAAAAAATACCCACACCAGTGAAGAAGATGACACAGTTCAGAGTAAAGCAGCAGCAGTGAGGCTCGCTGCAGCTCAGTGACCTGCAGTGGCTCATAACGTCACACACACACACACACACACACACACACACACACACACACACACACCCTCAGAGCCTCGTGTGCACTCGCCGAGTTTGTGCAACGGCAACTTCTGAGACGAAACGGCAAGAATTTGACATAACACAATGTGGCATTCTAATTTAATAAGCGACTGACCAAAAGCTTGCAAAGTAATAAGTGTTAACAGTCTCGGAAGAAAACCGCAAAGTGGAAAGAAAAAAAAGCAACTGCCGAGATGCTTACAAAGTTAAATGTATCATAAGATCATAATGTGCAGGCTGTTAATTAAATTTCAATCACCGCTCATGCATTTCAAACTGTAACACAATAATAGCTGCCGTGTGCAACTGCAGAGGAAGACATTTAGCATTCCCGCCGCGCAGCATGACGTCGGGCTCTCTGGGTATCAGAGGAGTCGCAAACAATATTGGGTCTGTTTTTTTTGGGGGGGGAGAAAAAAAGTTGACTCCAGCAAGTTAAAAGGGGGGGTTGATAACAATAATTGCGCTGATTTTCTAGAGAAACACCAATAAGATTGCGACGCATTGCAAATAATCCACGGGCGTGTGATTTTTACAGAGGCCTCATTAAAAATTTCCCCAGCGCTACCTCGTAGCCTACGGTGTGATTCGCTGAGGAGCTCTCCTGTGCATGTTTTAAAACCCAGCTCACACCGGAGTAAAGAAATTCTCGCCTGTAGTTATCGGGGTCACTGCAACCGATGTCCCCCTGCCACTAAATAAAGCCCTGTTAACTTCGGCCCCTGTGAGTCAAGCATGTGAGATAACGGCTGCAGAGCTAAATTGATCTCACAGCCATTAGGGGGGAACGGTGATCCCGTTGCCTGATGAAGTGTGGACTTCTGGGTAAAAATCATTAGTTCTTTGGCGAGGTGAGGTGAATAATACATGACTTCCAAGCGCGTAATGCCAGTCATTTAGAAAGAGTATTTAGTAATAATGATTGTCCCAAGCATAAAGAAGTGAATCCTTCTTGAATTTCACAAGGCATTACAATGACACTGATGGCGTGCAGCGTCAGTCCCCAATGAGCCGTGGTGAATTTAATGGCAGCAGAAATGTGCTGACTTTACTGAGTGTGAAGATGACTGAGCGTGATATGAGTCCGCAGCTCCACAGAGGGCCTCCTCGACACGATTATCATTCCATCGGCTCCTCCGGAAAGGCTAACGCCGTGCATCACAAACTGTGGCTGACTGGCTGACTGGCAGGGCCCCGCTCGCCACGTGACGCCCCTCGACGTCACGCTAATCGTCATTAGCGCCCAACACCCCGCCAGAACAATTTTCTATCAATGAATCAATGAACGTTCATTCAGCTGTGATGAATTGGGATTTCTGCGACGCTTCCCTCGTGGAGCTGCACGCTTTGTATCCTTTCACAAATCCGCACAATCCCGCCATTCTCCCGTCGCCCTCTCGTACTCCCTCCCCCCTTTCAGCGGTGGAGCGCTGCTCTTTAGCGCTCGCGCTTCCCCCGCCTGAACTCTGCTCGTCTGCTCTGTGATGGCAAAGTAATATTTCTGTATGGGAAACAAGCAGCGTGGAGGCTTTTCTTTTTGAAGAGGCGCCCTCCATCACATCCACATCATCCTCTCCAAAGAGCTCCTTTCTACCTGCGCCTCACCGCCCCACTCTGCTCCTGCTCTCCACAGAAATACGCACACATCCCGGACTAATGCACTTCATTAAGGAAGGAATTCATTGGAATACATCACTGTGCGATAGCTGCACGGGCGGATGAAAAAAGGCCGGTGGCTCCGTGTCTTTCGCTCATTGTGTTTGTGCTTTATTCAGTGTTCCTCTCAAACAAAGTGCCACGAGTAGCTCCTCCAGAGATAGCGCGGTTATCGTTTGTTTGCAGTGGCTCGTAATAGCTTTAACACCAGATGGAGACAGCAAACGTGTGAGGGATGGATCCAAGAAGAGATGGATTTAAAATGAGTATATTTTTGTTTAGCAGAGGATCAGAGTGCGCCGCTCGTCTGTTATTACATTCCTGCCCCTCGAAATCTGATTTATTTACTGACTGGGTTCCTAAAGATCAATGCATGTCATTCTAGCACCATCTTGGGAGGTCTGTATGACGAAGAAGGGCAACATGTGGGGTCTCTGATGGCGTGCGAGCCCAGAATTACAAGTAAAACAAGTCATGTGAGCTCAAAGCGACATGTGGCAGCGTGAACGATGTGACTGTTCAGGCTGCTTTCAGGCTCTTCTGTCCGAGTGAAAGAAGCGCGATAATCATTCTCGCTAAAACTAGAGTTTCTTTCCTGTACAACACGGATGTGATGTCAAATACACAAGCTTTTCAGGAGTCTTGTCTACTCAGCCCAAGGGAACTTTAAAAAGCTTCGGGGCCGAGGAAATCTATTTACTAATGCATGCGAACACCCTGTTTTAATGAAGGAGGGACGGAAACAAAAACAGAAAGCGAGACACACACACACACAGAAAAATCTTGTCTGCAGCTTCTGAGGCCTTGAGGGTAGAGAAGTCGGGGTAAATCTGCTGCAGGACTGTTTGATGGTGATGCTGCTCTCTAATTTAACACACATATGCTCGCCAGCGCCCGGCGCTGCAGATGTGGCTCGTCAGCGAGGAGTGGACTGCTGCAGAGGAGAGAGGGAGGATGTTTAGGGAAAAGGAGGAGGGACTGTATATTCTGTCAACCCCCATACATAATGTGCACAATACGGATGACTGGGGAAATATGTTTTGTCACGCTGTGACTGTGGAAAATAAATGCATCAATTCTTGTTTTGTGTACAGAGGCTGTCAGCCAAATTGCTGTGGCCAAGGCCCTCGTGGTAGAAGGGATGGGAACTCCGACGGCAGTGGCTGTAACTCATGCTGTCGGTCACCTACAGGAGTGTGCTGCAGAGGAGCAGGACGAGCGAGCTGCAGTGTATTTTACTCTGATCAAAACACGTCAAACCGCTCGTGAAACTGATGCGATAAGCCTCTAAGTAATTGTTTGGATGTCTCGCATCTTTGTTCAGTTGATCTAACGACAGGAGTGAGACCTTCTCTTGGACCTCGACAAGCACTTGTGTCCCGTTATGTCAACCTGTTGTTGTTTTGTGTCTGCAACTATGTAACTGTGCTGCCAGGACTCTCTTGATAAAGTTTCAATCTTTCTTGGTTAAATGAATAAACAAACATATATTTCATTAGGTTGCGAGAAAAATGTTTATCTTTCAGTTCTTTGTAGCAATGCTAGTGGATAGCCGGCCTGTGTCAGTCCACCATTTTGCTCTTGAAAAATCAAATTCAAAATCTATTAGTTTAATTTTTCTCATAGACATTCATGGTCCCCAGATGATTACTTCCTCTTCAAAGTCAAATGTCTCTGACTTTTCATCTAGAAACACCAGCAGGTTATCAAACATCATGTCTAACATCTACTGCCTGGTGTGACAAAACATTTTGGACTTTCATGGTCCCCGGATGATGCATCTTTACGACCTTGCTGATCCTGTGAAAGTGGTTGGACTGCCACGAAATTTGGTACAGACACTCTCGGTACCAACACATTGAATTCTACCAAAGTTGGCTGTACCCTGACTTTTCTAGCCCAGTCGCTGGGATAAAATGTTGGTAATTAATGATTCCGCAAACGACTGTTAGTATCACATTTATGTGTGTCACACCTATGTACCCTGTATCATGTTCACACTACATGTTTATGACCTGACTTTCATATCAGGAAGTAGAGGGGATGATGGTGAAGTTCCAGGCAAGAAGTACGGCATGTTGTTTCAACACTGTGTGCGTGAAACTAGTGGATATTTTGGCGTTAAAACATTTTTAAGCGTGACACCACCAATGGATACTTTTAAGCAGACCTCGGGACAGTTTCCAGCCATGTTTGGAAGTTTGAAGTGTTTAAATGTCAACATATCTGTGGTTTGCAGAAATGTACTTTTCTAACATTTATCCTGGCGAATGTGTTCATGAAGCGCCGTCATCTGATCATGGCAGATTAATTACACTCCGGTCAGACTCAGATGAACATGGTAAACATCTTGCATATCCCTCAACTTGAATTAAATGCATAACTGAGCTGCCAAGTGTCCATTTGATTTTTATCGTATGTCTTTATGTCCTTCAATTTACATTTTATATAACCATCCAGGACAGGCTGGGAGATTTCCATGCTTTGGTAGCTTTCTCTGTAAGATCCGGTGTGTAGTTCAGCGTCCCAGAGGTTTTCCTTTCATATCTGCTGTTTCTCAGGCAGAGGAAACTTCCTCATTTTCGTTTGATGATGCATCAGGTTGGTCGTGCTAAGTTTCCCCCCCTGTCAAAACTAATTTAATCATGGGGTAAAAAAAAAAGGTTGAAACCTTTTCAAACCAGCGGTCTCTGACAGTGTGACTGGAAACCAAAGGCGGGCGGACAGAGTGTGCACATTGTTTATCTTCCTGTTTATTTTCGTGTAAAATAAATACACTGCTTGTGAGGAGATAAGTGAAGCGTGCTGAATGGGATCAGCAGGAGAAATTACATGGTAAGATTCATTCTAACTGACTACAACTGTCTTTTTTTTTTTTGTGCTGTTGTTGTTGCGGCTCATTCTCGGTTCCTCTCCTCCCCTCGCTGTCGCTCCTCATATTCCATCACGCTGATACAGGCCCGGCATCTCAGGGCTTAGCCTGCAACAAATACAGCCCACCAGAGAGATTAAGGGGGCTGAATAAGCCAGTACGAGAGCCGGCTTCGCTCTCTATCAGTTTGTCTGCCTCAACTTTCTCCCATAGATTTTTCTAACTAATGACCTTAGAGAGCTGAAGATGGCATTTAAGCAGGCATTTGGGGAAACGCACGCCGCGGCTTCCTCCGTCTCATCCTAAAGCAGCCCTTTGTTAGTAAACACTGACTCACAGCGTCCTCCATTTTAACCCAGCATTCTAATAAGGACCGCGGCGAGACGCATGTTTGGTAATTTCTTCATCCGTACTCCTAATTGATGCAATGAGACAGGTGCTCTGGGTTTATGGCCTTTATTAGGCCCACTTCGACGTATTTCGCTGGAGGAGCCCCTGGTGGTCCGTTTCCCCTTCACAGACCAAGACAGCACAAAAAAAATAAAACCCAGAGCGCATCCACCAGACTGCAGTGGGCGCGACATTTAGCTATGCAAAAACCGCTGTGCATTATTCAAAAATTTGGCCCCGCACAAATGTCAAAGTGAGAAACAAGCATATGCTGTTATGAAACAGAGGAGAGGAACAGAAAGAGCGCATTTATTCTGGGGGGGGTTGTAGTTTGCAGATGCACATGATGCATCGCAGGTATTTGCGGTCAGCAGACTGCAGCTCACTACTGGCCGCAAGATAATGGCTGGATGTTTTTTAACTGGAAGTTTAAGGTCAGAAGTTCAAGGCGTTTTTGTTTTGCCCACACAGGAAAGTGTTTTTGTACGATCCTGGGAGGTTCAGTTCAAGATCATTCGGCATCCAAGACAAAGCACAAGCAAACAGCCTGAGCAATTTCTGCAACTGAGCAATTTACAGACAACGATTTGGAGTGGAAACGGCAGCAGCGGTGCAGGAACCCTCGTGTCTCTTTGTCCTTATAACAGGCATCTTAAACATCAGCTTTAGCATCACCCAGTCTGTTGATACACACAGGGACAAAAAAGGTACTTTGGAGTTTAATTTACGAGTGTTTGCGGTTGAATCTTTTTATTTAACATCTAGCAAAATATAGATTTTGAAAAGAACAAGGGTTTAGATTTAACACAAAGTAAAACGATAATTCATCATGAAGACTAAACAACATTAATTGGCTTTGTTACAACTTAATTCCTCTCATTTTAGAAATACAATAATATTTACTCTTACATTTAAGTTTTTACTTTTAAATAAACTAATTACTCCACAGTCAGTGTTATCAACTTCCCCCGACTTCTGCTTCAATACAAACAATACTTTGAAATTATATCTCAATACTTAGATTTTATAATAAAAATAATATAATAACATTTGTTACATTTTACCAGAAACCTGAACCACAAAACTGAACATTTTGTTACAGTCAATACATACATACAACCACCAGTCTTTTGGATCCACATCATTGATTCACGCCTTCTAATCTTTAATGCTTTGGTGCGAGTCACATGAGAGCCATCGACAAAATGTTTTCATGCAGGTGATGAATTGGAAAAAATAAGGACTAACCGGCAATGGACTATTAACTTCATCAATATGTGATTTCTCATTAATAATGTCTCATTGACAGTTTAATAAAAAGTTAAGCAATCACTGAAAGTTGTTTCAACTAAGCCTGTGAATGTCTGCACAACATTTCACTCCGCTCCATCCAGCGGTTGTTGGGATATTTCCGTGGTTGGCAGACCGATGTGCAGATTGACATTTGCTTCCCCTAAAGCTGCGCTGCAAGCTAGCATGGCTAAAAATGAACTGTCAACGCAGAGCACCAGAGGCTGAGCTGTCCTGACTGGATCATACATTTACTGTAATGCAACAAGACCCCTCCTGCCTGGTAAATACCATTCACACCATAGGAACACAGACTTTCTGTAAAGATAAATGTGTAGTCTCTCTTTTTGCTTGAGTCAGTGTCCCACTAGAACAGAGCTACCTCTAGATACACAGAAGGAACTGACTCAATCCCATTGTCTCTCTAATTAGAGTTACAAGGAATAAAGGTTGAAATCTAACTCTAAGAAATGGGACACTCCTTCAAGACCCTCAAACACATCAGTAGTCGTCAGTGATGTTAACGTAAAACGACATTTTGTGCCGTTTTTGCAGGTCAACGGTCGTCACAACTTCACGTTATCACTCAAGTCATCAATCACAAAAGAAAGCTAGCAGTTCTTTATAGGCTGATCAATACAACCAGTATTCCTTCACTGTGGGAGTTTAGTTAAAATTGTGTGTCATATGCAGCTAAAGAGAAAGTGCACCAGTAAAATTGATCAAAATGTCTCATTAGTCCCTTTTAGAAAGACAAAGTGGCACATTTGCAGCAAGTTAAAGGCTGCAATGTGCTGCCTTGTCTATCTAAAACAGAGGTGTAATATTCCTTCTTTTCCAAAAAGCCGCCACTTGGCCACCACTGGGGTAGAAGTAAACATGTGACGTGATCTGAAGCACAAAGTTTGGTGTGAACTGTGAAGCAGGTCGAATTTGTCTTCAAAATAAGAGCTTCACATTGCACCCCATTGGAGTTCAGAACTGGGTTCTTAGCGGGGGGCTTTTAATTTGAAAGTAGCGACCGTTAGTAGCTCGCCGCTACAACAACAAGCGGACAATGAAGAGCTACAGAGACTGAGGAGACGCTGCATCTCCCGGATCTCAGCAGCTGTCCAGTTCCTCATCTTGACGTCCACGGATGAAGTGATGGACTGACTGCTGTGATCAGCAGATTTTAAAACTCCCCGGCTGTGGGTCGCACGCCATCGACACCTCTGCCCATCTCAGGCAATTGCAGGCACATCGACGGCTTGTATTTACAGCAGTGGAGGTGGAAAAATGTGTACCCTCCAAGGTGTCAAATTGGCGGACCATAACAGACCCCCAAATTTACCGCCATCTGTCTAAATCAGCAGATTTATCCGCAAAAAGGACGGCCAGATTGGCGGCTTGCTGCCCTGTATAAAAACGGCTTCTGTTATGCAAGAATCAGCAACAACAATGGGTATAAATGGCTCGCCAGGTAGCTGCTGAGACATTAGCAAACTAGCTGCGATTGTTTTATGCGTGTTATAAACTGAAAGACCATTGTTTATCAAAGACAGAGTTCTCATAACCCTCGGTTTGAAGAGCATCTCTGAAACACCTTCGTCTGGGAAACCACACACTTCGCCTCTGAAACGTCCTCGTAGTCATTTAAACGTGAAGCCCAATAAACGCAGCAGCAGGGCAAAGGGGTGTATCGGAATCGGATCATTACATTACTGTTGACTTTTCCTTCTAATTGCCCCATCAGTCATTTCTTTGTTCAGACGCATACTTACATGACAGTGTCCTCTGAAGATGTAAGTAACAAGTGTGGTGCAGTGTTGAGGACTAACTCCGGTCTATTAGAGAGCAGAGGGCTCTAATGCAGCACCCTAATGCTCAATTCCCAGCAGAGACTCCAGTGTCAGGAGCATCATGTGTTTCATTTGTTTGGCTGATTAATGAGCACTCCCCTGCAGTGTGGGCTGCTGAGAAAATGGAGTGTCTTCGCTTTTATTCATACATAACAATCCTCTCTCTCTCCTTCCTCAACACCCTCCCTCAAAGCGTATGAATTATGGCCTTTGCCAGATTTGGAATGAAAGCATGTCCGGTCCAACGCTGAAATAAAAATGTACAGTCCGGAACTGTGAAAAACACATGCGTCACACACAGTTTTTCTTTTTTTTTGTGTGTGTGTGTGTGTATCTGAAGGACATATGTTTGACTTCATCAGCCCTGCAGCAACCGGAGCTCGGCAGAAAATTGCAGTTTGCTCGTCCCACCACAAATATTATCATTTCCAATCTGTTGTGTTGCGCTAGAGCAAATAGGACCGACACAACTTAGAGAGTGTTAATAAATCATGATTATGATGCACCATTGGCTGCAGCTTCCCTCGGCAGCCACTGAATAAACTCCAGCCCAGTTCTGTCTGTGGGCACACCCTGCATGATGATAGAAGTCGTTAGGTAATTATACAGCAATTAAGATTCTGATAGGAGAAACAGCAGGTTGGTCCGCCCTCGTGGTGACAAATGATGAACAGGGTGTCTCTAATCGACTTACTTTGATAGTTCCCCTTGACCTGAACTTATAGATTTATGGAGAGCTTCTGCTGTTTGTTCGCTTCCTTCCCTCTCTTTTTTTTTTTTTTGTTTTATTAAAGACAAGCCAGCAGGCCTTCAGAAGATGACATGCCACCATCCATTTGAAAAAGAAAGGCTAATTTTAACGAGCCGCCTCTCCTGACAGGCAGCTGCTATTCAACCCGAGAGTTTTCGTGCCAGAGGACAAAACACGGGGGAATTTTTTGATCCGTGACTCAGAGGACACGTCTTGTTCCATATTTAACACTCATTCATCATTTGCATGGAAGTTGTGCCATGTAAATATTTTAAAACACAATGAGAAGCATGTTTGTGTGTATGTGTGTGTGTGTGTGTGTATATTTTTATATATATGAATGTATTAGGGCTGTCAAAGTTAACGTGATAATAGTGCGTTGATGCAAACTTCTCTTAACATTTCTTGGACGTGCGATAAATGCCATGATATGACCCTCGGCCCGCTCCGTAGTTTGGGAAATCAGAAGGCGATGCAGCAGTGACCTTGCGGACGGCGAGCAGAAACAAACCTCCTTGAGCAGAAACGGATAAAGGAAAGGGTCTTTAGAAAAGGCGAGTTCATCTTCAAAGCCCTGCCAGCTGCTTCTCTCCGCAAGAACGAAGTTATTTGCATTAACCGTCGATGTGAGCTGAGTTACCACCGGAACCACTTGGAGGCCGAGCACACAGCTGATGCTGAGAGCCCTCCTCCCCCTCGCCGAAGGCAGCTAGATAGTTTGCGCCGGAGATGCAGAATATATATATAATAATCTTTAAAGTCTGTGGGAGTTAACTCCATCAAGATTCTTAAGATTCTCTACATGCTGAACGTAAACTGAACCAACTTTGATGTTGTACATCCTCTTTTGAACCACAGGCCGGCCCGCAGCTCGTCCATGATCCGTCACCAGAGAGCCTGAGATAGAAGGCAGTCGATTGACTTGTATGCATGCCCTACAGCCTGCAACAGCCAATGAGTGATCGTGTACGCTCTCTCCTGAGCCCCCCACTGACCAGCCTCCAGGTGATCGATCCATCATGTAGCCCATCTAGCAATATATAGTTCAATCAATTTATAAAGCCCTGAAGTTGGAATTTTATATGTAAGTTCATGTGGTTTTAAGTGTTTTGCTCCTTAAATACACTGTTTTCCCTCGTAAGCACTTGTTTTTGACTACATGGCCTGACCTGGATTCTTCTGAGCAAGCAAAGCCAACATGAAGAAGTGTCTTAAACCTGAAGTCTTTCTACAGGCCAGCGGGTGGCGACTCAACTGCTCCACCAAAGTCCGACTGTACGTAAGCTTATGAGTAAAAGAACCCTATGTTGACTTCTGGCTCCGAAAACCAATGATGGCAACTTGCCAGGTTGGTTTACACAGAAGTCAGACGGATGGTTTTGGTTTTACTCCCAACACTTAGGAACACAAGCACGTTTCTGTTCGGTCCGCCCTGAAAACTCCTCTCCGTTCGTCTGACACTTTCAATCGTCTCCAAGAACGCGATAAACAAAACTGACTTCTCAGTTTTTCTCTCGCACCTGCTCGCTCATTTTGTGTGTTGGCCCCAAATCCTGTTCTACATAGCAGCGCTTACAAATCACACGCGGCTTGAAAGAACCAGAATTTTGGATCCTAATACAAAATTAAACGAAAGACGGGAAGGCGCACGGGGAGTGGGAAGTTAAGAACAGTACACACAGATGGGAAGTCAAGGACTCTAAAAACAAAGTCAAGGTGACTTGGGAGAGGCAGGTGCAATCCTAGCTGAGAGGAAGAAGGAGGCAGAAGACAGCAAGAGGCTGAACAGGGAGTCTGGGGAACAGGGAGAGAACAAGTGTGTGTGTGTGTGTGTGTGTGTGTGTGTGTGTGTGTGTGTGTGTGTGTGTGTCTGTGTGTGAAAGTGAGAGAGACATCCAGATTGAGAAGAGGCATAAGAGACACAGAAAATCTGCAAGCAAATTAGACATCATTAGCCAAGAGGCGGTTAACAAGTCTAATTAGGGGGGAGGCAGGCAGGCAGTGATACCAGACTTGCTTCCGGACCTCAGACACACTCACTCACACAGACACACACACACACAAACACAACACACACTCACAGCCAAAAGCTTGAGGCATCTCCTAACTAGGTCAGATCTGTGATACTTTAAGGCTGCGGGTAGGAGGGAAGGGATAGAGAGGAAGAAAGAGATTGAAGAAAGATAAAAGATGGAGGCTGGGACCTCGGATGGGAGAGTCGTCTGCTCTTGGTGGAGATGGAGAGACGCGTTTTAAAGAGCTGTGAGAGCGAGATAGCGTAGAGAAAGACTCCAGAAGAGATAGAGCGTGTAGTCGTCACTCACAGAAAAACACAAACACACACATAAATAACTGCAAAGCGGTTTGACTTGTTAACACAACCAGCAGCTGCTGTTTTACTCCTGTCATTTACGGGACGGTGCGTTTGGGATACAGAATCCGAAAAGAATACTGCAGCTGCTGTTATCATCTCCCATAAAAGTGACACACTCCTGGTTTAGCCGGTATTATAAAGATTTGTTGCGTGAAATGAGGATATTGCTGTATTAGCACAGCTATCCAGTTCTCAGCTTGAGTGATAGCTTGCCAATGCTCCTCAGGGACGACTGAGTTACATTCCCCTTGAAGCGATGATGACTGAACGTCAGTTCTGGAAAGACAAAGAAAAATGCTACAGCGGGAGAACAGCCTGCATCTCTGTTCTGTTCCCCCGTGCGCTCGCAGAGGCGCACATCTGATGATCCTTTATCTCGCCGAACGCTGGCTGAATGCTTCGGAGGGACGGCTTCATCGCCCAACCAGCAACTCTGGATCCGTAAAGTGTTCCATAATAATACGACAACATGCTAGGTGTTTAACATCAGAGGGAAAAAGCTTGTCGCTACTAAACTCCGTCTTTCAAGTACAACCACTATTCCAAAATAGTCTGAAGAATCGTTAGAAAGCCTGTGGTGATAGTTGATACAGATATCCTGATTTTTACTTCCAAGACATGCTGCATCCTTCACCTCCAATAAGGCAACTTAGGTGCCATCTTCCATTAGGCCACATTTACATCACATGGGATGGATGGTAGAGATCGGATCTCCTCGTCATGTGAGTTATAAAATTGTGTTTTGACGGTATGTGTCTGTTAAATTCAGATGGGACATGAACGCACCATGAGGTCGATGAATGAGCGCGCCTGAAACCACGTATGTAGATTTAGTTTTCCAACACTTACCGGCATCAGATCGCGTCCCTGCTAACAGCCGTAGAGTCGATACTGAGAGTTAATGCAATGCCTGCCATGGATACCACTATTTTTCCTCCAAAGTTTTAATGTCTCAGAGCGCTTGTGTAGCCTGGGCTACTTTAAAAGTCCAGAATTTGAACAGAATAATAAAGCACACACTGTGTACTCTATGGTAAACAGGGAGCGAACTCGGACACAGTCTACAGTTTCAAACTTAACTTTCTGCTGAGTCATTTATAGTCACAGTCTCCGGCAACTTTCCCCAGCGTATCGATATATATGTTTTCTTAAAGTTGACAGCACTCACCCAAAGCCAAAGAAGACATCGTGCAGCTACATTCACAGGCTGCGGAGCAGCTCCCTGCGACTGATAAATGGACTTTGGCAAGCAAAACTGGAGGAAGTTCTTCTTTAAATATAAAATGTTCTGCACTTGATTTATGATTTTACTCTCACTCAGGCTTTTCTACATGTGCAGGAGCCACTGAAACATAAACATGAGTGACACCAAAAGCCATCACACGGCGAATGCACTGTAAAAGTTTGGCTTGTTACCCGTCTCTGGGTGGCAGGATCCATGTTGGTGGCAGTTGCACGGCACACACGCTGACAGAGGTCCTCTGCCGGGGTCGTCCCGGGTGAAACCCGAGGCGCAGCGCTCGCAAAACTGGCCGGCAAAACCCGGGGGACAGGAGCAGGTTTCCACCCACGGGGCGGGAGGGCCGGACAGACCGGAGGAGACGAAAGCCGAGGTCAGGATCACCTGGGCGAGCTGCGACGTGTCTGCAGAGGAAAGACAGGAAGAGCGCTTTCTCATAAAACTGATGCTTGCAGAGATCAGTAGTAAACTGGTAATTGTTGCCTCAGATGCCTGTTGAAGTGTTTGGGGGCACCTGCTCTTCTTTCAGAAATCAGCAGTGTGTGTGAGTGTGTGTGTGTGTGTGTGTGTGTGAGTGTGTGTGGGTTTCTGTATCTCGTTAAGCAGTAGGTTATTAGCATTTGTTGCCGCACTGTCCCTCCCTCCCTGTCTCATTACAGGTTCTGGCCTGTGTTTACAGTTTATAAGTCTCACACACACACACACACACACACACACACACACAATAACAGATTCATCCACCCACACGCCCGTAAACGCCACAGTTAACGCTCGCTGGCTCACGCACGTGCACACGCCTGCGCCCACACACGGACGCTCGTCACCCGGGGAATCTTTGATATAGCAAATGAATAAATCACTGCAGCAGAGCAAGACGAGAAGAAAAGGAGACAGGAGACTCAGTGGAGGTATGTCAGACGTGCAGCTCCTGTGGGGGTTTTTTCGAGATCCCTCTCTCCTCTCATGAATAGTGATGGGGGCAGGCCGTCCTGAACCGAATCCCTTTCACCCCCGTGCTCTCCTCACCACAGCCGCCGACACATCGAGAGAATATGCTGTGCACATTTGACTATGTAGCTTTTTTTGTCAGATGAGAGATAAACCAAGTGTGGATGAGCGGCGGCATTAATGAGGGAAATCTGAGTGGAAGAAACAGTGAGGGGGTTAGAAAAGTGGAAGAACCAGAGGAGAGGATGGACCCTGACTTCTAACAAGTCATGATCCGACCATTCCTTCAGCGCTGATGAAACCCAGTTCATTTGCACCTCTGAGGGATAATCAGCAGGCACGGCTGTCCTCTTCCCTCTCCATGCCTCGCCGTATAGCCTCTACCCTTTCTGCTCTCCTCTGCCTCCTGAATTCTATTAGCTCATTCAGTGGAGGGAAATGTGCAATTAAAAGCGGTTTCAGACACTGTACCTCATATTTCAGTTAATTAAAAACATTTCATTTTAAGTCACGCCGCGAAGGTTCTCTCCATCAATCCTCTCTCCAAGAAACCTTGTCAGGCCGGCGGAGACTTTAATTCCCCTCGCTCGCTGCAGCCCCCGCAGACAATGACAATTTAGGTCTCCTTAGGTACCTATACATTAAGCCATTAAGCCATTGAGTCGTCATAAACTGCAGTATGCCGATCCTCTCTGCTCCAAACTGAATTTTCGCGTCGGAGGAAATGAAAGGCCCTTTTACCGTGACTGCTGTCAAAGCCCGCCTTTATAGTCCAAAGACAATACTGTCATTAAAATAATACACTTCTGTCATAAGAGACTGTCTCTGGCGCGCAGAGAGAAATTTAAAGAGTCGAGGAGAATGTGAGAGGCAGAGAGGAGAGAGAGATGAGAGGATGGCGTTGTAGGATTGTGAAATTAAAGTTTGCCGCGCAGCCCGCAGCGATAAGGCGCTCGGAGAGCTTGTTCGAGAATTTTGAGCCCTAACACAAATCATTAACAGAGCCTCTCCCCTGCGATGCACGACGGATGGAGAGTAAACTGTGTGCTTGACTTTGTTTGCACGTTCACGTGGGCGGGTGGCCACAGGATGGAATATGCATGACCGCGCCTCTGCTTCTAGTGTGTGCACAGTCCAGACCTTTTTTTCTTTTTTTTTGGCGTGCCAAGTGCACGCGGAACTAACACGACAGCGCGTGTCACAACGCCCGCGCCCAGCAACTAATTAAAACGGTGTAAGTATGTGTGAGAGAGCTGCCGATTTCGGCTAGCTGTTCTGTCTTCTTGGCGCTCTAATCCGCCGTAATGCCGCTCAGATCCTTCCTGCACAGAACAACACAGAGCATCAGATGGGAAGAGTGGAAGGACACGATAAAAATAAGAGGAGGTTTTCAAGAACTGGTTCCTAACATCTGGGAATAAATGTCCCGTTTCCTTTTTTTTTTTTTGTTGTTTTATTTTTTATTTTTTGCTGAGCCAGATTTGGAGCGGCTGAACTATTCCCTGAATACAAACACTGACATTGTTTCAGCAACTGTCTTTGTGCAACTTTAATGATTCGTGCGATGAAAATGTATTTTTTATTAATAGACATGTGAAGGTTTCTGAAACTTTCTGTGACACTTGTGAATTCGGCTGGTGTTATTTATATACACGGCCCATATTGAGGCATAAATTACACCTATAGTTACTTGTTACTTTGCAGATTACATGATTTATCTGTTATTAGGGAGACTGACAGTAATCCTCGAGCAAATACTACTTCTACTACTACTTGACACGTACCATCCCACTACAATTTGGAGGCAAATAATGACCTTTTTACATCTTTTAGTTACTAATTACTTTGCTGATTACATGCTGCATCAGAGCCAAAGTAAAGAAATGTTAGATTAATTTATAACCATAGTGTACAGTCTATACACACATATAAATATATGTGTGTTTACTTATACTTAGAAAATTCAGTACATTTAATATAGACACTTTTACTCAAATACTATTCATATGGATGTCTGTCACATAATATCTGTACTTTGTACTACAGTGTCACTGTAGTGCAGCACATAGGAGACACAGTAGTCATGTAAAAAAGACAAACACCCTCAAAATAAAAAGGAAAACAGTGCGTGAACTATCTGTGTTACCTACGCTACTGGCAATCTTTACACACCCAAACACAACACTTACAGTTGTGTCCTCCAGCGTTGCTGATTCTGAGAGCTGTCAGGTTGTAAAGGAGATTCTGGAAATCAAAGGCAGACAGCGCAGGTTTGAATCTCATCTCACTTTCATGGAGCCTGCGAAACGAGAAGACAAGAAAACACATCATTTACAGTGTGCTCGTGCTGCGCTCGAACAAGAAAAAAAACCTCACATTTTTAACAGGAACAGAAAACCAAAGTGAAGTTAATGTGTTTACGCGGCTGATTTATGAATAACTGGAGTGTGTTTTTATAGCTATTTAATTACCGACCTACAGCTGGGCTGATAATAAATGCCATGTCGCAGCTTGACTTTTAATGGTAGACTATCTATTGAACTACCTTGCAGACGCACACAAAGTGCGAAAGAAAAATGTAAATGTGCTGACTTCAACACCTATTCAGGGTCTTGATCACTGAGCTTTGCCATCTGCTGAAGGATGCTCTGCGAAGCCGGGCTGCGCGGCTGACATCTGCCTGTTTTATCCCAGCTATCGTGCACTCTCTCCATCTTGATGAGAGGTGCTGTGTCAGCTCCACACAGGGCTCCGTTGGGTTACATCATTTTTCGCCCAGGATTCCCATGTAGGTCCCCAAAGCTGAGGAGCAGCAGCGTAAAGGAATATGAACTGTAAGTCTTCATATACAGAATTCCAGGTTTCCAACACTTTCTAATCTATGGTACCTGCTCTTAAAAAGGCCTTTTAGTCTGCAGTTACAGATGTTGATAAGATGTTAAGTGGATGGATTTTGGTCCAGATGCTCTGCAGCTGTTTTCTAGAGGGTTAAGGTTAAAAGCCCCATTGGGATTTTTGCAACACATTTAAAAGGCGAGCTTAAAAAGGAAAGAAAGAAGAAAAGGAAAGAGACCAGCAACGGGGCGCGATGCCAGAGATTTGTTTGGCAACCAATGAGTTATTCTTATCAGTGGCTTACAACATGGTTATAAGGCCTCAGTATATCATTCTTGAGCCATATACATAGTGTTGTAGTGCTCAAGGTCTCAATCTCGTCTCGACCTTGTTTCGGTCTTGGACAAAAAGGACTCTGAAACTTATGTCAGGACCAGTCAAGGCGACCACAGCTGCACTGTATTGTTGGAAACTTACTGTATTCAATGATGGTTCTATGGGACAACAGTCACTCAGAGAACCATATGGTTGCACAAAAAAACTGTGCTGTGTAGGAGTGATGGTTAAACATGGGAAACTGTTGAATAAAGATAGTTAAGTTGATTTGAACTCCGTGTTTGTTGGCATTTGTTTGCATGTAGATGAAGCAGCTCTTGTCATGCCTTGAACTCGAAACACTTGGTAGTGACCTGGTCTTGGTGGTCTTGTCTACAATGCTGCATCTATCAGTGCACCACTTTTTTCCTGACTATAACATCCCAACCACTCTGGGATAAATGACCATGACATTTGGTAAAGTCGTTCATGTCCCCACAGGATGATCTGTAACAACTCTGGCGTCATCAGGTCAAAAAAATCATCGTTTTTTTTCAGAAACGGTCAACACAGCCCATGTTCATACTGCTGGCAAATCAGATTTGTTTCTCAATCCGGATGTGAAAGACCGTCTGCACTTTTATTTACAAGTGATCGGATCAGATTTTTGTGTCAAGACATCGTCAGCCTATCTGCGCGGGATGCTGTGTGAACAACATGCGTCAGTCACTACGTGCGCTGATGACGCAGCTTTACCACGTGTAAGAATGCACAATGGATCATCTCGCTCTCCAAACAATCATGCAGTCACGTTGGGCGTTTTTACCCACAGACTGTCATCTTCTGTGTTGTCTTCATACTGCTCAGCTATTAGTGGCACTTCCATGAGTCTGGATTTTACATTTTGGCAAGTGACACAAAAGTCACTTCGAAATCCATCGTGAGCGTCCAGAACTTCCGCAGATGCATCCATAGAAATCTGATCTGAGTCACATTTTAGACCAACACCAACATTTGGTTTGGATCTGATCTAGAATTCCTAAAATCAATACAATCTAGTAATGCCCAAAAACTAATTGTGGTTGGCAGTGTGAATGTAGCCATCGAGACAAAGAGCAATTAAGTCCTGCACACCCTGGAGGAGGTGAAAAAAAAAATCCATCACTCTTCAATGACTTCGTCTGAAGGTGCCTTCCTGTCCTTTCTGTCTGCTAGCAAACAAACTGACTACCAACAGGTTAAAGAACCCATAATTAAGTTTTTATAAGCTGCTGAACTGAAAAACTGAGCCTCTGGGAAGCGATTAAAGGCAACACGCATTAACAGGAAGAATGGAAAAACAGCAGGACCGTAGCATTTTAATTCCTTGTAAGCTCAGCGGCAATTCATTAGTACATTTGTGTATGTTTGTAAAAGTGTTATTTTTGAAGGTGGTATGTTCAATGTGGCTTCCACGTTCAATACCAAATGATAATGTGATGAAACTGAGTGTTTACTACGTTATCTGTGAGTTTACTACTCTGCTTTTAACTTTGTAAAAATTCCCAGCGGTCTGACTACAGCTGCATTCGTTTCTTCTTGTCTTTTAACAATTGCTGGAGCTCATTATTTCTAAGTTGGCTGTGAGGATCGTAGTATGTATCTGTTCAAACACCTATACTGTTATGCACCTTTTGTTTATCTGTAACATCCTGTTGTGCTCATGCACGCCGTCCCTGTGCAATTTCTGGAGGCTGATAATGTGAAGTTGGCTGTGAGGGACTGAATCTGTTCTCAGAATAAACGGCTGTTGGTGCCCGATTCCTCCCACAACACGAGAGAGAGAGCGAGCGAGAGTACACCGCTGCGACAAAGCATTTTGTGTATTTGTTTACAGGCAGTTTAAGCCCTCGGTTGCATTTTGTGGCGCCAATCGTTTTCCTCTCTGCTTCTCATAGTAAGACGCGGTGCACTCTCTTTAACCCTCCTCTAATGCGACGTCAGAGCGGTGCCAGGGAGGTTTACGAAGCTATTTGTCCGTCCAGCAAGCATTTCTGAAGTATACTGCCCTCACAGACTTTTACCCCTGTTTAAATATTAAAGCAAAACTCTCGCCAAAATGCAACCTAGGCTTTTTTTGTGAATGCACCCGAGTCAAACCTTCGTGTAAAAGCATAATTACGGCGAAAGAAGCACTTATTAAGATTTACCGTATTTTCGTTTTCAGGTCAAACTCATTTTCAATGGGAGTGCTACGGGCACTTTTACGATAACATCAAAATTTCTATTTTTAAAACACTAAGAAGGCTCGACACAACATGAAACTTTGCTCGTAGTATCATCAGGGTCTCTACACATGAACACGAGCATTGAGAACATTGTTTGTGTACACAGCGTTACTAAAAAGAAGGTTTTTGAACAACTCACGTTAGCGGTAGCTTGTTCCGCTCGCCGCCGTCCTGCCAGTGGAGAAGTGTCGATTTCTGAATACAACTCAACATGGAGACAATGAATTTGACGCTAAATCTTAAAAGTGCCTCTTCCATCGTAGTTATGCTTTTACTCGAAGGTTTGACTCGGGTGCATTCACAAAAAAAGCCGAGGTTGCATATTGGCGAGAGTTTCGCTTTAATAACGGGATGTGTGACAACTTATAAACCACACTTAAAAAGGGCACCTTATTTAAAATTGGTGCTCCAATTATAATACACGAACCTTGTAATTACAGGCGAGAACCATAAAAGGATGAAGTGCAAAGTCTGTTGACCACATCAGCCTTTTCCCTTGTGAGTGTTCGATGGCCTCTATTTTATTAGGTCTGCTGATCTCTGAGCCCGACACTAAATTACTTTCAAAATGCTTTATTTTGCGCATGGCCTCTGTCATGCTAGCATGTGTATGTGTGTATGTGTGTGTGTGTGTGTTGTACATCGCCACACAGAACCTCCACTGATGCGGCGGGTCCTCGTTCTCTGCTCTGACATGTAGGCGCAGTAATAAAGAGAGGCAATTACAAACTGGGCCTCAAAGCCATGGTAATGGAGCTGGTCAGACAGCGATAAGCAGAGTGTGCATGAAAGTGAACAAACTCCCAGTCAGGCTTTCCCTATAGAGCATCGGTGTCCCTTTTAATCAGCACCAAGCAGAGCGCGGCGAGCCACGCTGTAATTAAGCCCTGCTCCGCCGAGGATGAGAGGAGATCATCAGGAGAGAAAAGCCCAAAAGAATACTGGACACACACATACACAAACACACACACAGACACACACACACACACACACGCTGGCATACCCTTGGAGACAGAACCGAGATAGAGATACAAGGTGAGCGAGACGTAAACGGTGTGTGAGTGACGGAGGGAGAGAAACAACGATAAGGTGCTGGGAGGATAAGCAGGCATGAAAGTAAGACAAATGAGTTACACAAATTATACGCGTACGGGGCTCATTATTAGCATATCTAAGTAGCATATTCTAATTGATCCAATCCGCCTTCAAAAAACACATTTTAATTATTCAAATCTTGTATTAATAGAACATGAAAAGCCTGGACCCCCGCTGTTTAAGTGCGGCTTGCCCACAAACCAACTGGCTACTTGGTTGTTACACATTTCCTTTCGACATGTCATTACACTTTTCCAAGCAATGTGACAGATTAAGGGCAGAACGGACTGTAAGGACTTCCACATTTCTGAAAATAGAAGAAAGAAATATGTATTTATTGTTTTACCGCGTCAACGTAACTTATTTTTCTAAAAGTACGCTTACTCTGAATTTGATGTCAGCAACAGGTTTCTAACAAGTTGCGACAGGGGCGAACAAAACGACTGGGAAAGTGTGGGACGTTCAAAAAAATCTGTTTGGAACCTTCCACAGGTAGACGAATAATCATCGTTAACCAGCAAGCACCTAACTACTCCTGATTGTTTGCATGAAGATCAATGCATCATTCACTAAGAAATTAATGAAAATGTTGCAATCTCGCAATGTTAAAGAAGGTTAGAGAAACTTCCTGGGTTTGCCCTTTTATCAGGATCAACACCAAAAACTTATGTGGTACATTCTGGGCCAAGATCCACCATCCAGCAAAGTTTTGTTGAAAGCTGTGTAGTCATTGTTTTGTAATCCTGCTGACAAACCGACCAACCAACAAACCTGAACAAACTTCTTGCTGAAGATAATACAATACATTTTCTACAGCAACCTAAAATCTTCTCATAAAATAAAAATCTATACATCTGTACATGTGTTTGTTTTGAAACAGCTCTGGTTATCCTGAAAAAGGTGAATCCAAGCAGCACAAGAACAGAGTTATCTGGCCCGGGACGGTAATAAATCACAAATAATTCAAAGGTTTACCCGGGCACGAAGTTATCCAATGTTTCTTCTTGCCTTGCTCAGTCACCTATAGCAAAAGTTTTTCTTTTTTGGGCCTTTTTTCATTTTGGCAGCACATTCTGCTCTCTGTTCGATATATTCGGCTGACCCTGATCTATGATCAAAGTCAGTGAATTTTCAAAAAACATGACAGAAATGAGCTCAGTGCCAGACGGACCGCATGCCCGCGCTGCTACTCGCACTCTGCTGACTGCTGCAGATTGGCTCGTACCTTTTTAAGGGATTCATACGAGCAATTTCCTGAAACACTTTTGGCGGCTAAAAGAGCGAACAGCTGATCGGCGGTGACTAGCAACATGCAGAACGTTTATCAGTCGATTGTAATAAAGTAGCTAAAGCATCTGAGGGGTTCCTCGTTCAGCATACGTTTTATGCTGGCATGCTGCAGATGCACACATACAGCTACAAGCAAGGCAATAAAACCTCCCCGCCCACTGGTTTCAAGGGAACGGGATGTGAATAGAGGGAACATCAGAGAGACGAGTGGATGCTACCTTATATAAGCCTTTCACCTCCTCCTTTCATAAATCCCCCCCGCTCGCATTCCCAGCGCTTCCATATATTTCTCCTTCATCTGATTTTGAAATGATCTTTGCACCATGTGGGAGCACGCAGCCACTTAACAGGTTAACATATTTACCTGCACTGAATGCTGATGCTGTCAGTCGAGACAGATGTGTGTGTGTGTGTGTGTGTGTGTGTGAGTGTTCCTACTCATGTTTATTTACGCTTTCGCAAACACATAAATGCCTATATTCCCATTGGCATTATTTTATGCATATGTTACATCGGATTGTTGCAAATTGCGCTGCCAGATGGCCGCGCGGATTAATGTGTTTGTGTGAAAGCTCACAGTAGCACAAATTCTTGACATGTTTGCATGTTCGAGTGTGAGTGAGCGTGAGTGTATGTGTGTGGTAGTACGAGGCGGTAAGAGACAGAGGGAGCATGAGGGAATGATATAGAGTACGTAGTGGAGTGCATCTGTGCATGTACCTGAGAAGTGTAATGAGATCTGTGGAGAACTTCTCCAGAGAGGGAGACTTAATGACAATCTCTGTCCCCCCCAAGCTCCAGTGCATTTCGGAAAAAGGGAACCACAGAGTTTCTTTAGCCAGAGCTCTCGCTGCTACGGGGGGAAAACTCATTACCAGTGCGCAGACACCAGAGAGGAGCATGGGAGTGGTGGAGGGGACAGAAAGACGCAAGCTGTGTCCCAGTACAGGCGCTGGATCCTCTGATGGAGCGCGGTTCTGTACCTCTGCCACATAATAAGCTTACTCGGGAAGCAAACTAATGGTGCATCCAAGCCCACCTCGTCTGCTGGGAAAGTCAAATATGTACACGTTAAATCCAGCTACCTGCCCCGCAGCAAACATCCGACAGGCAAAGTTAGCAGAGAGACAGTATTTCCCTGAGGAGCTCGAGCAGGCCTGCAAGAAATAACTGTTTTTATTATGGATCGATTGATTGTTTATCCTATAAAATGCAAAGAAATTGCGAAAATCTTCTTATTAGAATTTACTGGAATCCCAAGTGACGCCTTCAATTAGCTTGTTTTGTTCAACTAACACTCTTAAACCCAAAGACTCTTCGTCTTCTCTCGAGAATCCTTATATTTTAGAAGCAGGAACCAGGAATTCTTGACATTTTGTTTGCTTGAAACAATTGACAAAATACTTGGCAATGATTTTCTTTCAATCAGCTAATTGATTTGCAGACTAATCAGTCTCGCAGTGCTTGGAAGAGACCTAAGAAACCTAGATAGGCGTGAATTTTGGTTGCATCACCAGATGGTCAGATGCATGACTCTAACTCACATCAGTTACAGCAGGTTATTGTAAAGTCAGAGGATCAACAAAATGATTATCGTCAACCGGTGTGGACGATAATCACCGTTTTAGATTGTTTAATCAGTAACTTATATCTCTCCTCGAGAAATCCTTCAGAGGAATTGGGAATTTTCTGATGTCCCTACCCAGTTTAACCAATCAGGACAGAGAAATCCTTAAAGAGGCGGTTCTGTCCGCTCTGCGAAGATGCAGAGAGCAGGATTGACAGCTGAAAACAAGAAAAAACAAAAAACAATTCCACTGCTCCTGGTGATGACGGCTTATAGTACACAACAGGTTGAGGGAACAAAGATGCTTGAAGAAAAGAAAGAAAAAAATTAATTTTGATGACGTAGAGAGGAGAGAGACGATCGCAAAACAGACAGGAAGTTATTAAAATGACATCAACACAATATTTCAGTGTGTATTACAGTTTACATGAATAGAAATTAAGCATAAATCTCTGAATACAGCAGGCAGGTTCATTCTGTCATACTAGCCTCCCTTTGCTTGCAACATGTCCAGCCTGCCTCTCTCATCACCTGATGCTCCATTTGAAGTGGGCACTTCTTCTTTTCACCCACTTCACTGAAACCAATTTCAACAAGACTGAACTGTCCTTTGTCAAACTCTGTTTTCCACCGCCGCGCACAACAGAACGAGAGTATTGACTCCTTGCCAAACTGCCAACAATTGCAACGTGATTCGAGGCAACCGACTGCGGCTGCGAGCCCATCACCGCAACCGCATCCCGCTCCCGCAGCTTTAAACTCTACAACATCCATCAAGTCAGACCTTTCCCTCACTGAGGATTCTGGCCGGCGCAGCGCTCATGCTTTAATCATCTCCCATCTGAACTGGTGCAACTCCCCTCCAAGCAAAGCACAACTTACTCCGCATGCTGTAACCTACTGTACCTTTTCTTCAGCTCCTTTAAAAGATTTTGTTTTTCGATTCCTTTCAGCAGCAGCTAACAGTCAGCTGCCCATTGTTATCTAGGCTGTAGGAGTGTGATCCCAGAAGTATGTAGAAGGCTCTACAGGACTGTTTTGAGCTAATGGACTGGAACATGCCCCGCGGAGCACACATGGAGGACAATACTCGGCTCCCTGGATGTGCAACATGTCAATTTCCATGTGGACCCTTCAATTTCATTAAGCGGTTTGCCGTTTCCTGTGGTTCAGCCGAAGCAAACCCTGGAAAACAAAGAAATTAAAACCCTTCTTAGGGAGGAAGAGGGCTTCCAGGGCTGGCTACGGGGAGGAAGTTGAGTTGGTCCGCGGATGCTGAGGAGGAGAATTAAAGATAGAAAAACAGGGGCAGAACTGAAGACAAATTGCAACAAAACAGTGTGAAGGAGGTGCTGAGTGGGATGAGAGGGATTACTGGCTAGAAAGACGCCAGGCCACGTGGGGGAAGAAAACAAAAATAGAGAGAATGACTTAAGCTTGTGTTTTTAACAGGTTCAGTGTTGAGAGCTGCACCCACTCCTGCAGGTCGATGGACCTGATGAGATCTCGCCACAACAGTATGTGACTGATTACACCGCTGCTTCCCCCGCAGACCGTCACACCGGGGGGTCGCCACTTCAGCCTCAGTCCCCCTCCTCCAGTCACTGACCACTTTACCGTGAAGGGCAGGAAGGAAAAAAAGGCCTGCAGGAGCAAATTGGGGCAAAGAGAACCAGGCGGAAGTCTAACATAAGATGAAAGAGCCCGGTAGAGGATTTCCAGCAGCCCTACAAATAGTTGAGGGGCAATATCACCAACAAATTGGACTGGAACTGAGAACACACAAGAGGATGTTCTAGCACAGTCTGCCTCGTTGGTATGCCGGTGAGGCCGGCATCATGAACACCTTTCAGGAAAAAGGCAGATTTAAGTCTTTAAACAGCTCTCACATGCACGTATGTATACCGAAAGAGCTCCTGGTTGCTGTAATTGTTCCTCCCGTCTCGACTGGTTGTGAAGAGATTGCATCACCCAATTAAAGTGACGGGCAACAGTTCCCTCCTCTGTTACTCAAAAAAGAGAACACAGTGTGGGGAGGCAGAAAAGAGGGAGTTTCTGACTACACAGACTGCAACCTCGGACAATATGAAGTGTCATAATAGCTTCAGTTCTTGAACTGAGCAATCGCTTGTGCCTCCAGTGGTATTTTGTTTGTGCTTATTGTGATGTAATTTCTTAGAGTATCTTTCAATGCTTTATATCTCTAAAATCTCTCCAGGATGGGCTGAATGGTTATGCAAGTCAATAAATCATAATAGCGACTAAATGAGTACACAAAACATGTCGATGAAACATGAACAAAGTATTTTCTCAGACTGTTGGTTATTTGAACGATGTCTATATTTATATTTTTAGTTTTTAAGCTCCTTTCTTGTTAACAGCGTGCACATATTCTTTGATAATCTCCTCCCCTGGTGTCCCCATGCTTAAAAGAAATACAGCATGCGTCCTCTCGGATGCCCCGATGAAAGATAAAACCTGATGAAGTGTCCTCCGGAGTGCCCTTCTAGTACCGTGACTACCTCAGACACCCTGAGTCCATCCTTGGTAAAGACAGTATGCAGGCTTGTGTGTCAGAATCAGCGCTTTAGTCTCAGTTTCTCAAACAGAGCTGCTGATAATCTGCCTATTGTGCAACACAACAAGGGCAAACTACCAGAAGTGAATACAATCACAGCGGAAACGAGGGACGGCGGACGGCCAGCCACAGGTAATGTAAACACCATCAGCTCTGTGTGACAGGAACTGTGACACAGCTTGATTTTGATTGCAGCAATCTTCATCACAATACCCAACCTGTGATTGCTGCGCTATTCTAAGAGGTGCCATTGCCCTCGGAATTATAATAAAACCTAAACCTGTATGCGAGATGGAAATAATATTTAGATATGTGGAGCCCTCATCAGGCACCCCATGCAGCCATGAGAACACACTTAGACACAAACACATAAACGGCTCAGGTACGGCAGAGGAAGCCGTTCGGACCTGGTTTCAACACGCGTCCTGAAGCGGACGGCTGAAAACACTCTCACATCCGTCTCCATTAAAGTTACGGGACAGCACAACATTTAATCAACTGTAAAGCTGTCACATTTTATAAATGCAGTTAACAGAAAACAATAAAGGCGACTTCTTTGTCCCCAGACTCCCTTTAAAAAATGTCCAATTTTGTGATGTATTGATTTGAGAGAAACTCTGTAAACTTCGTGAAATGCTGTCGACAACAAAATCTCAACTACTGAGGCCTTATTGTAAATTCAGCAAATGTCGTACATCAGGACGTTGTTCCAGTGATGTTCAGTACATCTTTATTTGCATACAGAACAGGTAAGTGAGATCCGGTCACAATGTTTTAGAAAAAACTGGATGTAAAGTTTTCTAGTTATTCATTTATATTGTTTAAATTATACATATTCAGTAATATGGGCTCGTTAAACATTGTCATATATGGTGAAAAATAAGGGCACTCATGAAATTGCTTTCCGACTTTATGTTCATCTGTTCATCCTTTGTGTACATATGCAGCTGGAGGCGTACAAATGTGACCTGAATAGAGAAATAATGTGCCTCTACATGTGGGTGTGTGGGCGGCCACAATGTGCATTATACCTGGTTTAGGTGAAACTACTCAGACATTTAAAACTGCAGCTGTTAACAGCAAAGTGCTGCTGGTGGGTCGGAGATGTTTTTAACTCCGAGACTCATGTATAAAATATACGGGCAAAATATTTATTTAGTTATGCCATTAAAATAGAAAAAAAATCAAAAAATAAATTGCAGAGGCATGTGGGCTGCAGCTGTCCATGCCGTGCAACATGCGGTGTATGTTTCTGAACAGCCGGAAGAGCACAAACACACACAAACACACACTCACACAAACACACTCTTATTCCCATTAGCATACATCCCGCTAACAAGTGAACAGAACTGTGACTTCACACTTGTTGTACATGTACAAATTTAAACATTTTTATCATGAACTGCGGTTTTAGGTTCACTCATAATTTCTTTAATGATCTAAATATTTTTGGCCGTGTGTTCTGTTTATTTTCTATGCTTGATATTTTTTTCCATACCCCCATATGTGCTGTATATGTTCAGCTGCTGTAGTAGTAGAAGTAGAAGTACACAATAATGTCATATTTTAACCGTGAACCAGTCTAACAGAAAGTGTAATAAGACAGCTTATCAGCTTCCTGTCCACTGACGAGTCACCATGGCTGCAGGGTTCAATATCTCATCATGTGGTAAAAAAAAAAAAAGACACCTCACACTCTTTGCTGCTCCAGTTTTCTTCATCAGGATCAATAATGTTTCATTTCATCCGCTGCTTGTACCACATTTTAAGCCCTAGTGCCGGCACATCGGGCTGCACAGGTACCACCGGTGCCCTTTACTGTACCTCCAGGCAATGGGCTCACTCTGCCCTCCACCTCCTGACCCGCACGCTGTCGCTGTATTCCACTTAGCTCTCTTTTCTCTGTACGACCTGGTCATCCTTCCATCCATACCATCCTCCTCTGCCTCCCGGATCGGAGTGACCTCCCCGCCACGGCCAAAACATCGGACTCCTACATGCTGCATCAGTTAAAGAGGCACCTCATATTCCCCTCTCTCCACTCGCTGTATCGTAAAAGCTTTCCTTCATTTGTATTCTGAGGCGATCCTTCAACAGGATTGCCTTACATCTTACATGTTCCTGTTTTCAGCCATGCTACTGCCCTGGCTCTAATGATGGGAGCGTCAGACAGCCAAGGTTGAAGTAATTCAACAACTATCCGATGGATTGCTGTAAAATATGGCGCCACCAGCCAGTCAAAGCGTCCACTAATCCAGTCAATATCTCAACATCAATAAGATGGATTGGAACAACATTTGATTCAGACATTAATGGTCCCCTATGTTTAATAGTGAATGTCAGAGCATTTCCACACAGACAATGTGAAGAAAACTTAGAGGGAAAAGGACTAAACAGTTGGTTAGCCTTAAGAAAACCACTTATCAGTGAGGATTATCGGAAAAAAATGCCTGTGTGAGCAGTGTTTTGATCTGAGGTCGCTTCAGTTGGTCATGTTGAGGTTCAGCAACCTTATGTGCCCAAGAAATGAGGTCAGCTGACTACTTGGATTGCGAAGGGCATATTCCAAGATGTCCAGAGTCCAGACCTTAACCCCAGTGAGAAAACTTTACCCAGCAGCCCACTCTTCCATTATCCATTCAAGCTCTTGTCGAGAAATTAATGCAACTCTGGGAAGACATAAATGTTGTTGCATGTTCTGAACGCTTCAATTCCTTTTGCTGATTATTCTCGACAGGTGTGCGTGATGTCTGCTGCAGTGTAGCACTTTTCAACATTCATATTACATATTTACAGTCCAAATATACGTTGGTACAAATGTAATCATAATTGTAAACTAACATGATTTAAAATGTTCTGGTTTGTTCGAATGGTGTTGCCGTACCGAGCTGTGGAAAGCCAGCAGATAGATGTTCTGGCACCTTTACAGCTCAGATTGGGGAGCTGAGCCCCGTGAACACTGTAGACTCAGTCTTGTTATAACGTGTTGTCCTCATTCACCTCTAGTCCCTTGATCAATGAATTTGTCAGTTAACTGTAACTCTGGCTGTTATTCCCCCTTGGCGTCTCGCTCTTTTTTTTCTTTCTTCTCGCACTTACGGTGACTTTCGTGTCATTCCACTGCGGCTGCACACATTCAGAGTCACTCGGGGTGAGACCATCTGTTAAATGTATAAAATGTAAAAATGGAAATGTGGTGCCGTTGCTGCTCTGTACCTGCCAGATCTACATGACAGCCAGCGCATGGGGGGGGGAGCTGGCTCATCACCACTTTCACATCCCCCCAAAAAACTCTGCTGGGACCATGACAGCACAGTCAACGTGGGTGAGCTGTAATCAGTACATGGGTGTCCTGGATAGTCCGTACTCTGCGGACGCTATATATACTGCAAGGAACGAGCCAGGCAAGAGGGAGATCTGCAGGTGCAGAGAAAAACAAACAGCCCCGACATCCATTCTTATTCACACACCGAGGCAAACGCTTTGGTGTTTTCCAGAGAGACTCGAGTTCAACAGGAATAAAACAAATTTTTAAAAAAAGCATGCACACCGACTCACAAGCTGTCAGCAGGGCGACTGCATCTCGTACCTCAGAGTGAAGGAGCGCCGCGGGGTGAGGCCGGGGTCATGGTCAAGCACTAGTTGGGGTGAAAGGTCGGCAGACAGGGCGATCCCGGAGCCTTCCAGGAGCAGGGTGACGTGGTCGGGGAGCAGCTCGGCGGTCTCCGAGGTGAAGGAGATGGAGAAGAGCTGGCCGTAGCTGTGGGCTTGGTGACCCAGGAATTTCTCTGTTGGGGAAACGGGAGGTCGGTTTAAGGAGAAGGTGAGTGGAGTCGGCGTTATTACTGAGGTGTCAACCAAATGTTGTAAACACAGAGATGGAGTGTGTGCGTAGTGCTGGAAGCTGACTTAGTATTTTCTTTTATTCTTTTTTTTAGCAAGCATTCAGTAAATATCCTGCCTGTTCCCGTTTTCCTCGAAGCCAGACGGGTACAAGCTTTTTTTTGAGCTCACATGAAGCACTCCAGGAGTTTATGTGTAATTAACCACCCTCTCATCTCCGGCTCATTACAGCACATTAACAGGACTTCAAAGATCTTAGCCACCAATCGACACCCCGCCCACTCTGCTACCAACGCTAAAAAAACACACTGAAGATGTATTTTTGATACACAAAAATAGGCACAAAAAATGTCCCCCAATCAATATGGAAATAAGTACAGCGCTGTTGTGAGCCAGTTACGCTCTAAATATGGGAAAATCATAACAACCTTCAGAAAAAAAAAAAGACCCCAACCATGTTGCCATTCTCCAGCAGCTCTGGGTGAGCGAGTGGGCAGAACTGACAGGTTTGCACGCTTGGTTGCCACCTTGTTTTTGAGCGTAATCGTGTGTGAAGTACATCCTGAGCTCTTCTGGGGGTTGGGAGGGCGAAGGACTTGAGTGGGTGATTTTGCCTGCGAGGGGCCTCCGGCTTCATTCGGAGCGATTCAACTGTCTGATCGTCTAATATCTGCCCCTCTTTTATCATCACAGCCGGGGCCCCTCTGTGCATCTCCGGCCCACTCTCACCGCGACATCCTTCACCAGATTAATCATTGTTATTTTATTGATTTTTTTTATCCAACCAGTAACACTTTTGTAAGGGTCCACTTTTTTACTGGCTGCTGTTGGTGATGTATTACGCGTTGATGTGTTAAATTAATTACTTAAAGTTATTGCCTTTTTTTTTT
>CAEMYA010000073.1:241355-275045 GCA_903131615.1 Diplodus sargus
TATAACCTTTTATCAATACAATGGACTCCGACACCTCGACACGTACAGCTGGGGACGATTTCTGATGAACTTGTTCGGTTCTTCCTCTTGGTTCTCCCTCTTTAACGGGTCGATGGAGGCCCTTCAAAACATTTAAACGTCCCTCAGCCCAAAAATGAGACCGTGCCAGATGAAGACACGAGGTGTAACGGTTGATAACGAGTCAGCTGGTCACTGATTTCTTCAACGGTCGAGGCGTGAGGAGAACAGGACGGCGTAAATTATGAATCAGAGGAAGATTCTGCTCTTCAGGCGAGGTTTGGCGCTCGAATAATGTGGAAGTCTAAATATTAATGTAGCGCTTATTAATGATATAAACATTGTTGGCCATGAAATTTGCAACAATTAATCCTTTTTTTTTGCTTTTGCTGAGTGAAATCTTGCTTATGGTGCGTTATTGTGCCAAAGCAGGAATCCAATTTAACCATAATTACATTTTCTCATGGTGGGGGGGAAAAAAAACAAACAAAAGTAGTGAGTAATGGTTTTGGCACGGATTATAATTAGTTTTTTTTTTTTTTCTTTTCAAGTTATTAGCAAAACAATTAAGGGTTTTTGCATCGACGGCTCACCATTAATATTGCAGCTGCAGGGCAGGCAGGGCTCCTCTGCAGATCTCCTGTAGTGGTTCTCTCTGCAGCGCTCACAGTGGGGCCCGTCAGTGTTGTCTCTGCAGCTCACACAGCGCCCCCCACTGCCGGTGCTCCGGTACTGCTCGGTGTCGAACACGCAGTCGTCTGACCTCCCACTGCAGTTGCACTCTGCGAGAGCGAGGAGGAGGAGAAAGAGCAGAAAGGTCGAGTGACGGGAGAACATGGAGAACGAGGAAACGGCAGCGACGGGGGGTTAAAAAAAACAAAACAGGCAGACGAGGCAACAAGGTAAAAAAAAAAGAAAAAAAGAAAAGAGAGGAGACAGAAATAGACCCCGGAAAGAGACAGAGGGGGGATATATGTGTGAGAGATTATGTGTTCTGGGATTGGATCATAATTTAGAGGCTCGTTGCTAATCTCATTTCACAGAGGCCTAATGAGGAGCCAATCGGCTGTCAGGGGGCACTTAGATAACAGTAATTCATGTTTATACAAGAGCAAATTACTCAACTGATAACACACCATCACGGCGCTCGCACCCCTCGCATCAAAATCCCTCCTCAGTTTACCAGTCAACCCTGAGGGGGGATTTAGGTGAAATTGCCCATTTTATTATGAATCGAGCTCTCAAGCGTTGTGCTGCTGCAATAACCATACGATTATTACTTCCCGTTAATAAGTGGTCTCAACGGTGTGCACTTTATTTCAAAGATTAGAAAAATTAATAAATAAAAAAGGATCACAAGTTGCTCCAGAGCCTCACGCGGTTAGAAACTTGGGACTGTCGATGAAAAACTTGAAAGAGATTTAATAAATGAGTCCTGCGTTTTAATTTGGCTCCGATACCTTCATGAAGTTATTATGAGTGAGTGAACGATCTAATAAGACTCTGAGATAAACTCATGTTTCCCATCCTGTCACCTGAAAAGCTGACGGTTAACACGTTAGCACACATCCTGCAAATGAAAAGCAAAGTTAGCCTCCGTTCGCTGTTGCTGCCCCACCAGAGCTGTTACATATCACCCCTTTAATATTGAAATATGACTGTAATCCAACCTGGAATTACAGTTCTGATGGGAACCAGCAGCCTTAGCGCTATTAGCTTTGGCTTTTCTGAGCACAACACACATCTTTTGACGAATACCGAGTCCCCTTGTTATCGGATCTGACTGCGATCCCTCTTCTCGTGGGCGCAACCCAATGTGACACCGACTGACACTCCACATAGAAAAGTCGCCGCGGCATGACTCAGTTCTGATTGGCACTGGTGGGCAAAATACGTCCAGCCGTCTCCACTTGTCAGCTCCCATCCACTCTATCTTTATCGTGCCGGCTAGCGGTGCTGCCACTGCCGGTCAGGCTAGCGGATCGCCGGCTGGCAGCGCTGTCGACAGCAGCCCGAGCCGCTGCTGTGTTTTCCTTCAACTTCTCACTGACACAACATTTTTTAGAAGCACATTATTTTATTACCAAACAAGCTTATTATTTTCATTGTACAAAGTTTTGCAGTTATCAGGTTTATCAATAGATTATGACCATCAGATGAACCGAATCGAGGAGATGAGTTTGTTTAATTGTGGTTCCTCAATATTGAAAGGAGCCTCAGGGCAGACTGAACATCTGGCTTCCCGTACCCCTCTCAGCAAGTTCAAAAGTACATTTGTTAATGTTTTAATTACTAGCTGCTCCAGTTTCCATCCAGGTTTATTACTGTTTTATTATGTGCATATTCAGTTCGTCAGCCGCCCGTCAGAACGGTTTAAAGGTGATGTATGTGGGATGCAGGTCGCTACGAGCTGTGCACGTATACAGCGAGGTGGATTAAATCACAGTTTTTCTCTGCACAGCCTTCCACAGTTTGACCACCGTGTCGGCCACCGTCCCGCCCACAGCCACCGGCTTCAATCCTGTCCGAGGGAGCGCATAGCCGCTGTGGAGGCTCCGCACGAGTCAGGATGCAGACTCAGTATCACGCACAAAGGGCTCTTTCTTGTGCCGGATGGAGTCACTTCCCTCAAACACTACGCCTTACAGATTTTAAATACACACAGAAATACTGCAGGGTATTCTTTTGGCGGAGGCCTAAAGCCATATCGGCCATGACGTCTGTTTGTCTCAACCGTACAGACACAGAAACGTGTTATTTGTAGCTGCGTTATGTGCTGGAGAATAAACAAAGTGGAATGCGACTGCAGCACATAGCTGTAGGCAACGTCTGGTATTGTTTAGGAGTGATTTGTATGGAACCGCAGTTCTGGTTGTTGTGTTAACAGCCCTGTCACCGGGGAATTATTTTCATAATTTGCAACAACAAATTCGTTAGGAGGGAAAATGAAATGTAATGCCACCTGAGTCATGTTTTATTTTCATTTATTTTTTTTGCAAAATCGAGTTAACAAGGAAATATACCTCCCAAGTTGCACAATGATGATGCAGAGCACATGAGCAAAAATGTTCCCTGGCAACGTGTTTCATTTGTTTTTTTTTTGTCAGTTCTGGCAGCTCAGTGTCTGTGTGTGTGGCAGCTGAAGCATGATGAAGAGGTTTCTAACACTCAGTTAAGGGACTCAAAGCACTTCAGTCAGGGAATGATTTTTAGTTTTTGTTAACTATCGAGAAACTCAGTGAAGTGACCGCTGAAGCGAGTCCTTCACCCTGCCTGCCCTCCATCCACCCGACCTGCTCTTTATAACCCGCATGTGGTACGAAAAGCAGGTAGCAATTACTGTCGGTTTCCTTCGCAACGTATTTGACATTATTTCTGTGACGGTGACAGCCTGCGACCGATTCCAGAAGCAAATTTATCGTGATGCATCTTTCGTGTGATTTGTTCGGAAACCAAAATCCAGATTTTGTATTCTTCTATATCTGCGTACCAACAGAGAGATAGCTCAGCGCCTTCGGGGGCTAAAAGCCAAGGCACTAACCTCTTTTGAGAGGCCGGTCCTGCAACACTTCAGGCTCCTGGAAGAAAAAAAAAAAAAGCCTTCCAAGGACACCTTCATTTGCATATCATGCCCATATAGGCGTGGACGTTGCTCTGATATTGCTCCTTGGGGGCTTTTGTCTCACTGAAATTAGCCCGGGCACATTTTGACAACCGCGTTCTTCTAACAGGCACACAGCCGCCTCACAGCTCAGAGTAAAGTCTTACTGCAGTTAGTGGTGTGGTCATCCTTTTATAATCCAAACGGTGGTGGATATACTCTGGTTAGAATACGTCACGTACTTGGAAAGAAACCTAACTAGTTGACTGAAACGTGTAAACCAGTTTTAGTCCATTATCGCATCACTAAGTGCATGATTATTCCCAATTTCCTGGATTTCTGTGATTATTGTGAACGTTCTCAATGTGTGTCTGATAAAATATGCTCCAGTAACAAGCTACTGCGATGCAAAGACATATGACATAACATCATCCATAATAGAAATTAAAATGCCAAATCAGTGCGACGGTGAAATAACTAATAAATAAATATGGAAGCCCGGCTTTTTGTGAAAATATACCGAAGTGGCAAAAAGCCCGGAATTATGGATCTTTAGCGGTCGATGGAAACAGTTGAACAATGGGAAAACAAATATGAGTGATAAACAACACATTAACTTTTCATGGTGGCATTATGGGAGCCGGTGCGTTGTGAAGGAGCTGTCTTTCAGCAGCGCGGCAGAGTTTAGGGAGGCTAAATGAGGTTCGCCTTCTCACCTCACCTGCATCGGAGGTGATGCAATTCACAATCTTATTGCCTTCTGCCCTTTTATATGAATAATTTCTCAGTAGTGTTGCAGAATGCATTGCAGGGAGAGACAACAATCCCTGCAGGCACAGTAATTTCTCATTTTTACATCTAATTTGCTGGACGAATGAGAACGTCGGACGAGCGAGAGTGGAGCACCGGCAGTGATAAGGAACCGGCGTGTGAGGGATCATGCTGCATACATATCTGTACGACCTTTGGTGTACTCGCTGCAGACAAATCAGACCTCCACCTAAGCAACAGCCTGCACTGCTCCGCCCTGATACCTTTGTGCTTAGGTTACGATGAGAATATTTGATAAGAGGTGCATTGTTTATTGAGCATCGACAGTGTTTACCACAGCAGAGGAGCGCTGAAGTCTCTTGTTTTAATCTTTATTTTCTTAAAGCTTTAATACTGAGTGTTAAGTGTTTGTGCTTTATATTACATTAGCTTTATTAATCATCAGAAGGTTATGACATTTTTGGAAAAAAATTGTAATTTGCTTTCTTTGCCGGAAAAGATTGATATCATACCCATGTAAAAAAGCTTAATATGGAGCCAGGGGACAGTTAGCTTAGCTTAGCATTAGGATTGGAAACAGGGAAAAAAAGCTAGCCTGGTTTTGCCCAGGAACTTACTCCACACCGGATAACCACCAAATGTTTCTGAATATGTTAGCTAGCTAGCTTTAGAGGTGCTAGAGGTATCTTACTCCTAGCCATGATGTAACCATGCTCAAATATTCTGGACAACTTCTCTTGTGTCATGTCACCTAACTAGATTTAGCATTTTTTATTGTTAACAGGATGCTAATGCACCTTTTAAAGCAATTGGTACAGTGCATTGTTCACTGATTAAGATCTAGGTTAATGACTTAATTCAGTTATTGCTACCAAACTGTTTTTTTTAAGCTTTAATAGAGTTATTGATAACATTCTCATGTCATTATGCTAAATACAAAGCTAACACCACAGGATGGTTAGCTTAGCTGAGAATGAAGGCTGGAAACAGGGACTAACAAATTAGCCTAGCTGCATCTGTAAACTTTCTCCACCGAGCATAACCATTCATTGAAACTACAGCTTGTTTATGTATTTCAATTTGCGTACAGATGAAAGCGAGAAACATACATAATAAAGTGCTAATTAGCTTGCTTTAGAGGTGCTAGTGGGTGAAGCCTACTGTATATTGTCTTATGTTTGGACAATGCAGGCTAGATCCACTTGTTCAAGCTAAGCTAACACAATTAACAGTGTTAAAGACTTTTAAAATGGCTATTAATGGTGTAAAATGAATATAACAATACACTTTTTGTACGCTTTTGTCCTCTTTCTCCTATTCCTCATGCAAAACTCCCTGCAATTACAGCTGTATAGGGACTCCACGTAACAACCTGTCAGCTGGTGTCTCAGAAAAATATATCAAACGTTCATACAGAGACGATCAAATGAGGCAGCTGTGGCACAAGGGCGTACAGCGGTGTGTTAGTTCATCACAGGATGGTGTTAACCCCAGTGAAAAGGGAGAATGAGAGGCACATTTTCAAAGAGCTTTAAGAGGTGCAATTGCGGTCCATTTAGCAGTTACATGAATCATCATTCTCTATGCTTAAAGCTCTTATGCCCAATTGTGGACTTCCAGTCCTGAATTCTTGGGGTCTATAGGAGGTGGAGTTCACTTTACGCTTTCCCAGACGTTGTGTGGACAGCTGAAGCGATAATGACTCAGACATGAAGTGGAAGGATGTTGACAGGTGCCAGTTAAACCTCTGGGAGAGACATTTTTGAGATTTTTTAGATTTGTATCACACCGCTTGAGACACTTTCTGAGTTGGAAGCGCAAGGCGGCATCAGACGATCGGTGCAGAGCATACTGTGTATATGTAGAGGAATAAAGGGGAAGTCAAACTATATGAAATTGTTTAAAAAAGTTGCACAGAAGGTTTGAAAATAAAAATCAGTTGACGCTACTTTGGGAGGTGACAACTGCTGTCAGTATAATTCCCCACTATTGTTGCATGGCGGTGCAGGCGAGGGGTGGAAAAAAAAACAGATAGAGCTGACAGGAAGATCAACCTGAGGAGTTGTTTTTGTGAATCAGCCGCTAAAAGTTACAGGAGGAGACTGTTTAATATCACAAGAACCTGCAGAGCCAAGTGCTCGTAAAGTCACCTCTGAAATGTACTTTCTCTAAAAAACACAATGTATATATTATCTCCGTTTATTTCTTTTGTGCAAAGCAGGAGAGGTTCATAGTTGATCATGTTTTTATTCTATTTTTTTGCATTGTCCCAAACTACTAATTTAAGTCCACAAAGCAAAAAAAGCTAAATCAAAAAATAGAATAATAAAAGAAGGGAATAAACAGATTTTAGGCTCAGATCAACTTCTGGATCCGTCACATGTCGCAGCAGGAGTACCGCCGGAAGGGTTAGACGATAAGCGCCTGATGTATCTACAGCATTATGAACCGCTCTATTGATATTCAAGAAAGTGATCACAGTCACCCGGCGACAACCGCAGCTTTCAATCACTGGCGAGAAAGGGATTTAAAGATTCCATGACTGGGACGGCCGCGGGCTAAACCGATGACAACATCAGACAAACAGCGGAGATGATGAAGACCCGCGGCAACCTGTTCGGGCTATAAATGATTTCAGTCTCAGAGGGGGGAACAATCTTGATGAGAATGACATCCTGTTCCACCCTCCACACACACACACACACACACACACACACACGCATGAACAACAATCCCTTTGCACAAACCTTTACGCATTTCTCCACACTTATTTTAAGCAAACAGCAAGCACATGAAAAACAAAGAAAAAAAAACAAATCAGAAGTCCAATATCAAGTTTTGGTGATAAGAAAACCTGGACTGATAGAAAACCGACAAATAAAATCACAGAACAACGACACACTCATCAAAACCCCCCTCAAAGCTTCCATTTACCACCTGCTGCTGCCGTTCACACAGCAGCGACAGCAAAAAACGAGCCGCGACAATAACACATGATTGTCGCTGAAGTACTTCTCAGACTTTTTTTTGCTCCATGAAAAGAAATTCAGAAATTGGAAGCGGTCTGCCAAATAATATCTTAAAATTACAATTGACAGAGTCATTTCCTGTCTTTGTCCGTCTAAGGATCAATAACAAAGTCCCTCAAGCTGGAGGATGTATTATAGAAGAAAGTGGCGAAGACATGTTGAGTTGTCAGCTGGCATTTAAATGAATATGGAGCCACGCTGCATCTTTAAAGCAGGTCCGTAATGTGTCAGTCTGTGTGGGAGGGCTACACTAATTTGCCTAATTCATCACGGCATTAAACCAAAACACTCCATTAAGGGTCAGCGGTGGAGTTACTTGAACATGTTCGAATTAATGTTCTTGTTCCCGATTATTTTAAGTCCCTCTGGGTTTGATGTTGATTGTCATTCACCCAACGCCGTCGTTCTTTTCCTGGCATTCGAAACCGTTCTAGAAACGCAATGATTGATTCGTATCATTTGCATACATGTACAAATATCCCCAACTCTCACTGCACCGAGGGAGATAAACACATTTTTATAAACTGTGTACTGTAATAGGATTTTTTTTTTCCTTCCCTGGATGTCTGCATGCGATAGGAAGGCTGCAAGTTAATTATTTGAAATTGGAGAGATAACAACAAAATCTGAGGAGTGAGTTTCAAATCCCTGCAGTTAGATTTCCTGCGTGCGGTTCCAGGGGAGCATGATAAAGAGGATTTATAGTTGAAGAGGTAAAGAGGCAAATGAAAATAAGTAGTTTATTAAGTGGATGTCATTTTGCAAAGTTCATGTTTTATCTTAATTATTGTCTTATTCTCGGGGTTTCATGGTTTTCCGAGCCTCAAAAGGTCACGAGTGTGTTGTAGTTTATCCCCCTCCTGCTTAAAGACTATTTGCTAACGTGCTGCCTGAAAGAGTCACTTGACATTTTCGCAGAATTTATCGGAAATTGTCGGTTTCTATCAGCGCTGGTAGAAGTCACTGAGAATCGTCGGCGCTCGTGTTTTCCGACTCGCCGCCACCTTTCAACACGTCTTTCTGCGCCGCAATAATTGGAGTCGATGTCGCGACGTGTTTGTGAATTATGCTCTGCACTCTTGTTTGCATGAGTGCTCCATATACATAACTTTATCTCTGTCAGCTCCCATTGTTGGTTGTTGTCGACTGTTGTGCTTGAGGTTTGAAGAACTGCGTTTATAAATTTTGCATAACATCCTTTTAGTGCATTAATTATCGTTCTAATTATGGTTGTTTTGACAGACGGTTATGAAGCTGATATTCTTCGGTGGGGATGTTATATAATACGTGTTTGTCTGTTACGGTTTAGTCAGTGACAACCAATGACCAAATATTACAGTGTGTTGTGTGCGTTCTTTGCATGTAAAACCTCTTGATAATCAAAGAGAGTCCACGCCAACAGAAGCTCCTCTTTCCAACAGAAAACACAGCTCCTCAAACGCCTCGTCAGTCGTCTCGCCTTTAATTCTGTGACTCTATGACATCACACGTCCTATATTTGCATAACTGTAGCCTAGTTGGTAGTTTGGCACGTAAAAATTGATGTAGCACAGCTGCTCTGTTGTTGTTAGTGGTGCTGGGTCAGGCGTGCATGAGCTGACCAATCAGAGGAAACTGGGTAATCAGGAGGAGGGGGGTCCTTCAAGAGACAGGAGCTAAAACAGAGGGTATCACACAGAGGAACTCGTGTCTTTTTGAGCTATAAAACATATAAAGCTATTCAAGTAGTGACTTCAAATTAAATTATAAACCTGAAAATGAGTTTAACATGTATCCTTTAAGTCCATCACATGTATAGCAAAAACAGCAGCCTCATGTGAAGCAGAGAGATTCGGACGGATAGAAGGACGAGGAATTTAGAAAATGAAGCATTTTTTTATAAATCTCTTTCCAGCAAATGCATCCTGTGTCTCAAAAAAACAGCCTAGTCACTTTTATGTGAGGGTCACACCACGTCGCTTTGAACACGTCATAATTCCAAATCGAATTCTGTCAGATTAACCTGCAGCGGCTCAAGGTGAATATCCACAGAGAGAGAGAGAGAGAGAGCGATAGATTACACTTCAAACATTATCTCACCAGCACAAAATGATGTGAACTAGGAAACATTGTAAAATAGTAAAGTTGAGGAAGTGATGGATCCTCTCTGATCGGATAGTCGAGTGTGAGGAGAGTAAATACTGAGGATGCACTGATTTATAAGCCGATATGCACGTGGTTGACTGACATTAGCTTATCGGCAAATGAATAAAGGTGGCATTCACCAAGGTCGGTGGCCGTTGTTAATCTGCTGCAAGAGGGCATGAAGAGATAGCGCCGGTCAACTCAACGTGACACGTTTGTGAAGAATCTGTAAGGAAAACGTGCCAGAAGAGCAAACAGGAGGGCATCACAGCAACCTGATGGTGTCTTATATATTCTATTGCTTTGACATTTACGTTTTATGACATTAATTTATGTTACACAAAGAGTTTTTGTTTGACTACAATGAAAAAAGTTCTCCCCAGTCAGTTGCATCGCAGGATAAAGAGTTATTTTTTAAAAAACAAGTGTTTTTCATGAAGAGGAAGGTCGTACTGAAGGTTGTTTTATGAGTTTGTATGGTTGAATTTGTGCTCAGTGGAAGATTAGTGTAATGAAGGGCTGAACTGATTTCAATACAGTTTTTCTTTTATGGAGAGGATGAATTGGTTTCCTTCACAAAAAAAGAATAAATGACACAAAAACAAACACTTTAAAATTATCCATTATCTGTTAAGGGTTAAAACAATCTCAGTCTCTCTCTATATATAATGTGTGGATACATAAATAAGTCTGTAAAGCCTGCAGGGATACACTCTCATTTTAGTACGGGTGTAATGGTACATGTTAATTGTCCCATTACCCATGAGAGCATTTCACTTGTCTAGAGTATAAGTGTTATATGATTGCTTTTAAGAACTTGTTAGCATGTATGGTTGCCGTATCCTGCATAAGTTTGGAACCATGCTTGTGCAAGTTCTCAGAAATACAAGATGCAATACCCGCATGAACACTGGGGGCAGTGTGGAGATGTGAATGAATGGTATCCTCCAGAAACATGCATAGTTTTACAGGCAAGTAGTTGAGCAATTAATACAGTGAGGCAATAAACCCAAAAGCTGCTCCTCAAGACGACGAAGAGGAGGAAGACGACGCCGTGACTGACTGCTGACAAGTTAAAGAGTTTAAACGAGACGCAGGAGCTCGAGAACCCGCCCGCTTCTGTTCAAATCAGCTGTGGAACATTTTGGAGAGCGAGCAGCGGCGGCGGATCAGATGATCAGACCCGGGGTGGCGTGTCGGCGCCGTATTAGATGGCATCACCCAGATGTGTCAGTCACCAAAAAAAAGAAGCCGAAAAAATTGTAACAGCGTATCCCCCGCTGCTGTTAAGCTGCCTGCAGATGTGAGAGCAGACGGGGCCGAAGACATTACTGAAGCAGTAGGCGTTTACATCACACAGCCCTGCATTAAAACACGACCTATGTCAGAGTGTATGTTCACTGTTTACCGCTTAATGCACTGCAGGTTACACCGACACTCTCTTACACTGTAACTTACACGGCTGTCTGTTGAAAATAAATGAAAAGCGATGTAGCATTTGGGATTCATTTGTTGCTTTCAACCAAAATGGAAAACGCACCGTGATTCCAAAACCAATATATTAGCGAACTGTGATTTCCATGTGGCGTGTTTTAACACTTCATGTCCCCCAACTGCAAGTCTTTTCTCACACCGCATATTCACAACACAGGTACTAATTCACACCTCTTGATCTGGTGGAGAACAGAGGAGCAAATGTGTTGCAAGCAGATCCACTTTTCTTATTAACGGTAAGAAAGTATTATAAAGTTTCTCATCCTAATTATATAAATATTGCACATTGTTTTTGACGACTGAAACATCTCTAACAGGTCCTCTTAATTTATCCATCATACCAAAACCAGAAAAACCTGGAGTTCCATCAGATTCTGAGCTGTTTACAAATGGAAGGACAGTGCAGATGACTTTTTTGTGGGGGGAAGCTGATTTATCTTCACTCCCCTTTATCAACCGGATGGCAGCAGCGATCTGCAGAGGTGACCTTCGTTGGTGTTCATGTACCGGAGTCTCTGGTGAGTCCTGAACTCACAGGTGACCGAATGAAAGGCACCGCCACCGTGAGTAAACTTTGGGATTTCTCCGGGTTTTATCATTGTAGGAAACATCTAGAATAATGTTAGTGCAAAACTCACTTTTAAACAACGAATCATCTGTACGTTTATATGGAGCTTTAGGAGCGTTCCACCTTAACTGTCTTCCATGTTATGTCACATTCTGAGATCGATACTTCTCCACTCCAGCGGAACAAACAACTGCTAACGTGAGTTGTTCAAAAACTTTCTTTTTAGTAAACTCTGTGTACACAAACTTTAACATCGGTCTCCCCTTTAATATCACCTGACTTCCTCCTTTGCTCTCATGATAATTACTAGACAGTTTTGTCACTTTTGGGGTTCTTGCTGAATCAACCAATGCTGTAATCGTTTTTGGAGAGGACGGTCTTGGATATTTCTGCGATGAATGCAGGTATATAAAGCTGAAGAAGTGACAGAATTGGATGATATTTTACAAGGATAGAAGCAGAAAGATTAGCAGACAGCATGAAAACTGTTTTCAAAGCTCCTGACTTCAGTCTAATCAGTAATTTTCTTCGCATGCTAGATGAAAGATTAGTACAATAACAGAAGATGTGCACCCGTGTTCATGTTTTATGGCTTGTTAAACATTTTTCCAGGTCAAACGAAACATGGTAATACATCAATGATTAAAAGCAGCGTGCATACCAAATGAACTGAAGTTCAGCAAATTCATGCATGCCATGCGCAACTTTTGTTTTTTGCTGTTTCTCTCAGTTCCTGCAAAGCCGGAGATCATGTGCCCTGTATTTGATTCGCACCTCATCCCTTCTCCTTATGTCAGAGTAGTCTAAAATAATCTTGACATTGTTTCACCTCTTGGTAGTAACAAACATAGACAGAATAACAGCATGTGTACGCTGTATGCAATTATGGTACAATAACAGAACAGAACAGCGAATTAAGGTTAAAATACCAAATTAAGGTCATTCTGAAATCATTTTACGGATTAAAAATGCAACCTGATGACACATTTTTTGTTGATTTGGGTTGATTAATTTGTTGGATGCTTATCTGTCAATGGTTGTGATTGACACCTCTCTCATCTTTGGATGGGACGCCCATTCTAGTGTAATAAAACATTGATTGTGAACTTATTTGTGTCTGGAGTAATATGGAGTACTTGATTTTTTACTCCAAGTTCTGCACATTCATTGATTACAAACTTTCATTTAATCCATATTTCAGCACTTGGAACTGTTTATTTTAGCGTTCTTCATTTCTTTCGTGCAAATATGCTGATTATAATCACCATCTTATTTTTTCAAAATGCTTTTCCCCCAAACACAGAAAAGAATATTACTCGCCTGACACTGAGATATTTAAGGTCGGTCGGGCAAACTGAGGCAGAATGAGTTTTGTGTCAGATAGAGACTTGCAATTACACTGAGCATTCATTATTATCCTTCCACATTCTGCGACTCTTTTATATGGCGTGTGTTTATTTATTAATATACCGCATTGATTAAGTTGGGCGCAGAGCTCTATTTAAGACGCCATCTGCTTGGAACCAAGAGTAAGAGTAATTAAAACAAGCTTGCTGCTTAATAGAATTCAGCGGAAAAAACAAATACAATTTGTGAGCCACTCTCCTTTATGGTTTTTATCCCTCAGCCAATTACAATTCATCCTCGACGGCGTTCAGTGAAAGTGCACGGTGTGATGAGCCAAACCTGATAACACTCGCGCTAAATCACACATTCAGAGGCTCTGAAAAGGCAGAATGCCTGCAAACATACGTGCATACCAATGCTGTGTGCGCAGTCTGCACATGCGGAAAGGAAACAGAAGCTGATTTAAATACGCACACATCTTCAGTACTTACAGACTTTACAATGCCGACGGTTGTAAATGAGCGCGCGCTGTAATGCAGCCACAAAATTAATTTCCTTTTCCTGTTTGTTCTTGCTCGAAATGTGATAAAGGAGATGTGGCGGAAGACAAATAGACAAACGCAGTTATGAAGCGGAGTTCAACGTAGTAAAAAAAACATTCATTTTACAGCAGTGTAAGACTCAGCGAGCTGCATTTCCATACTGATAGTCAGACTTTAGTATCCGCTCGTTCACGCAGCGATATATTGGTGATTGATGGAAGGCGGTGCACTGATGGCCTTCACGGGACCTCTCGCAGCCTCGGCTTGTCACTTGAATTCAACACCGCCTGGTGATGTTGTTTTTTTCGCAGCAGGCTGGGTTTGTGACAGCAGACCAGAAGGAGGCTACTCACTTAAACACTCGTTGGCGGAATCCCCGGTGGCCCTGGCCCAGGGTCTATCCTGGTAGAAGGGGCGACATGTCTGGCAGTCATCCCCCGCCGTATGATGCTGGCAGGCGCACACCAGCCTCCCGTGTTCCCCCTCGGAGCACTCGCTGGCGTGACCGTTACACTTACATCTGAGGGGAAAGACAGACAGCTGGTTATGTAAAGGATACAACCTTTTTTCCAAAACACACACACACACACACACACACACACACACGGGCAGCGAATGGAATAGAAGGCAGAGGAGAGGGGAAAGTGAGAAGGTGTTTCCACCGTACGGAGTTGTCACTTCCTATTATCATCCATCCGGCATAACGTGGCCTGAGATGAGGTGTGTTTTTCATTCCCCTTCAGTTACTGTGCACTCAGTCTTAATGCGCCCAAGAGTGCCAAAAATCACTGCAGCAAGCATGTATCTCTAATATTACCAGTTTGTGCATTATGAGCCTTTATTAACTGTATATCTTTTTGCCTGCACACCATCTGTAATGTGTAACTATTAAAAAGTAGATAACACTGTTTATGAAGTCAATTTTCACAACAAGATAGTGAAATATCTGCTAATTTCCTCTCCCCCGCCCGCTTTTGGGAAACAAATAATTTCCTCTGGAGCACAGTGGCAGCTACGCCTTGCTGTGTGTGATATTTCCTGGCAGCGTCGTCGGGTTTTTGTCGAGTGGCTGCGATAGGGGACAGGGACTTGTCGCTGAGTGGCAGGCTCTGTCAAATTTAGCCAGCTGTCCCGCATCCAGACGTGTGCTCAGCCTGAGGCTCAGACCCAGTTATTTCCGTTGTCGCTGAGACAACAAAACCCTGGTTACTCCAAAGTGCTTCTCGATTCCAAATCTCACATCTCTCTCAGCTGGAGGAGACCGGAGCTGCTCGGTGATAATTCTCACTGAATATGAGGGAGTTCGCTCGAACTGTGCAGGCGGAATATGTGCAGTTCAGACAGTGATGTGCAGTATGTTGAGTCCTCATGTTAATACCAGAGGGGGAAAGAACAGCATTTTTCATATATGTTCATAACACATTTATTGTCTTGCAGCGATGTTCTCTGTAAATCTTTTGCAGCGTCTGTCGAGCTGCAGCGCTGAGGTGTAAACTCATGTGTACAGAATGCACTGGGACAAGGCTAACATGTCGTCATGTGTGTCTCTCCCCCCCAAGTGTCGTGGCATTGGCGTGTAATTTGTCATGCGGCCGCCGTGATCCTAAGTGTTTATGACAGGTGTCAGATCAAGTTTACAGGCTTTATGAAGGCTTCATCTCAACTACTTAATGGTCCGCTTCCATCCGCGGCGCCATGGCGCGGCCCGGGCCTTGGCGCCGTGTCCTCTCTCATTACTTTGAGTAATAAACCAAAAGAAGTGGAAGGACGGTGGAGGATTATCTTGATTTACTCTCACCTGATGGCAACTTGACAGACTTTTTTGATTGATGGTCTCGCTCTGCACACATACTGTAAACCTGATATAGACAGGACATATATCTTCTAACGTCAGTTTGGCACATTAATGGCTCCGTGATCGAGTTAGCAATAATACTTGATATGCAATATTAGACTTTCAAAATAAAGCTCGAGTTAACATTGTAAAATGGTTGCAATTTGGTTATATTTAGGCACAAAACGTCATTTGTTAGGTTTAGGAAACAATCAGACTTTGAGTTAGTTCAGCCTTGTAACCTACGTTATGTAAGTCATGGAAGTACATCCCCGAGATGACATAAGCTGCATCCGTTACGTACATGTACATGGACCAAAAAAGACTCACTCTTGATTGATGGGATGTGAATGATTGTCTTTGGAGGGAACAGTCAGTGTATGACCCATCCGACCGCCCTCCTTCTTGGATAATTCTTGCTCTCTACTGCACCAGAGAGGTGTTTCGAAGGGTAACTACAATATCAAACACAGACGCGTAAGATCACTGACCGGGCAGCCGTATTATATTTCACGCATTAGGACAGGCAGGTTTTTATATGAGACATTAACATATTCAATTAGATTTTGAAGAAAAGGTTACATATCTGCAAATTGTTCATATTGAATGCACCTGGAAACGATCGTCCATCTAATTAAATACTGAAAAAGTCAAGGCTTGCTTGAAGCACCAGGTGGGTCGTGCTGGATTTATCAACATTTAACCCAAACCGTGATCATTGCTCCACCTCACACACACCATTATGTGAAATATAGCCCACAAAACGTGGGCTCGCTATCAGAATCTGTGCTTTTTATGCCCAACCAGCATCCCCTACCTCCTCACACAGCATTTGTGTTTCCAATTAGTATTATATAAATGCATAAGGAGACAGGGCTTGTGTTGCACCGTGTGTTTGCGATTTAGCTGGAGGCTCTATCATTTAGCCCTGACAGAGAAACAGGACAGCACAGAGCTTGTGAGTTTCCTCTGGGTTTCACAGAACAAAGCTCAAGGTTGCGGTCTAAAGTGACACATTTTTCAACATTTCAGAGAGAATGCCGGCTCCCCAAGGTGGCACTGCGCTGAAAGAAACATTTGCAGGTGTCTCTTACCTGCCACCCACGGAGAAATCGGAGATGGCGTAGAAGTACGAGCGCAACACTTTGGCGTCCTTGAAGAACTCGTCACCGAAGGTGTTAAGCCTGTCCAAGGAGATGAGCAGGTCGGTGGCTGTCACCCATTCCTGGAAAACACAAAAAAGGGTGGAGGGAGAGGAAAAGGACCAACAGGGTGAGAGAGATGTTGGAAAACAACGTCTGAGGTCAACTGCTATAAAACAAAGTAGAATGAAAGAGAACCAGAGGGGGGGAAGCAGACGGTAAGGACAAAAATACAAACTGGAATTTACTTCAGAGAGACAAGAGAAGAGATGATATGTGAGACAGCAAAAGACGGAGCTAAGAAACATAAGTTGGACTTGAGAGTTGGGAGGGGATCAAGGAGACAGGGGTGATGGTGTAACGGCGGGGGAGACAGCAGATGTAATGGGCAGATAATGAGCGTGGTGTAGGAAATTGAGTTTATGTCAGTAGGAGGGGTGAAGAAAGAAGGGGATTAATGGAGACAAAGGCAGAAATATGGAGAAAAAACAAAAACATAAGAACAGAGACACCACCGCAGCACCACTTTCTGTAACGGATGGGACGTGACACCGCTCCACAGCCCTGATATGATTTAAGCTCCTCTGTTGAAGCCTGCTGCAAAGGTAAAAGACAGGATGAAGCGAGAGCGGGAGAAGAAAGTGAAGAGGGATAACACAAACAGAGGAGAAAGCAAAGGGGAAGTGCAAGAGCCGGGGCGGAAGATAAAAGCGAGGCCAGGTAAAGGGAAGAACTAAATGACATGAGGAATCTCTTTCTCGTGAGCAGAACCAACTTTAAAACAAATAGCTGGAGAGAAGCGCTCGCTGCGCTTCTTGACTGGGACTCTGTGGCGGTGTTGAAACGAGCCTGTAACGCTGTACGATTTGAAGCGTCTCCCCTGAGGTTTCTTTGAAGTGTGGCGATGGGAGCGAGAGGAGATCGGAGCGGATGGGCCTCAGACTGAAAACACGTGTGATGACTTCACTCATTCATGCTTTCCTCAAGTGCTCCAGCCGTCTTTGTAGTGGTGAAGCCCGATAAATAGCGGCGGGATGGGTTGAACTGAGTTCAGCCTATTTAGCCTCTTCATGTTTTACCTTTCTTGTTTCAAACATACCGGATATACCATACGATGTTTCTGCAAAGCTACTGCTGTAACTCTCTACAGTATGTTCCCCAGAGGACTATCGCTGACTTAAGCTCCAGCAGGTATGTTGACATATTTGGCTTTGAATGAAACACTGACAACTATTGCATGGTATTCCATAAATGTTGGCACAGATATGAAGCTCACCGGATATATTCAAAACATTTTGGTGATCCCCAGACTGTCCTCTAAAGCCAGTGTGCAGAGTTTCACATTAAACCGCTGACTTGTCGTCTAGTATTGATGACAGAAGTCCCATGCAACCAACTAGCTTTATGCAAGTTGTCATTCCACAAACGCAGAGAGAAAATGTTGTCAGTGTCTGAATGTTTCTGCAAACCTCAGTCAAGCCAGTGACTGCAGTTTGAGACTGAGTTTCAACGTTTGTAAGAGTGAAACTGCTGGATAATTTAATCTCGGGATGATCTCCAGCCGTGTTGTGTCCAAAACATTAACACTTGCAAACCCGAACCAAGTGGTTTGTGTACCAGATCATGAACACAGCGTTGTCAGAAGATAAAATTGAAAGTTTAAAGATACAACATCAACAAAATCGACATAATCGTGGTTTGCAGAAAGGTACATTGCCATCAGGTTGCATTCCGAACCAGATGTTGTACAGATGCTTACATGTGTACAACATGCTACACTGAGATGATGATCCTGGCAAACACACTGTGTATCTGTGTAACTGCAACAAATTGTAGTTGTAGTTGCTGAAATCACAGCTGCAGACTCGCTGCATGGCTGTTGACTCTTGTTAGGATTCATTCCAAACAATTATTGGCTTCATGTCACTATACGGTGGGCGTTAGCTTGTATAGATGTACACAATGCATACAGACAACACAACATAACAAACAATAGTCTTGTTTATGTGTTTGTTAAAGATTACAGCTGTGCAGACGTGCAGTCAAAAGCAGACAAACATGGCTGACAAGAAGAGACAAGCATAGATTTAGTTTAGCAGCCCGACATCTTGTATCGGAGCGTGACGGCACACAGAACACACAGCATTTTCAAAAACAGCTCCTGTAGACACTTTTCATACGGTAGAGACAGTAAGATAAACTCTGGAAGTTAGAAATCCAGTTTCATTCAAGATTACAAGACTTCTTATTAATAGACTGAAAAACTGGTCCATATAGTCACGTGAGCCATGATAACTCATCCAAATCTGCATCGTATGAGCAGTGAGCAAATCTTATAACGTTTTCATTCTTTAGCTTCGCAATGGTAACCATTTAAAACGGCACCGCTCTCTGTTCAGCGAGCGAAGAAAGTGGCTTAATTGGTTAGCAGCATGAAATGACACCGCTGAGCCCTCTGAGGCTCTCTTCACAGGTACCTAACGTGATCTCTCCCAGCTTAAAATAGCCCGAGCAGCGCTGCAAGTCAAAGTCTCCAACTAAGTTCCAATCTTTATCTTCTCAGTGGCTTTTTCTCCAGTCAGTCAGCGCGGCCACCATCCCCCGGTTTCAAAAGCAGAGGGTCTTGGGATTCGGACCACCTGCGTGGGCCGGCGCCTGCAGTTTCCAAGAGACATACTTCTGGTGCATCGGGAGGTCGTGGCCCCCCTTTAGTGGAACATCTGGTGTGAACGCGCCACACATGTTCCTGATTGGTGCGACGCTTTGCGTGGATGGTGTCAGCGTGACGACAGGGACCTCATCGTCACTTTGTGGGGCTGATTTGTCTGTAAATTCTACTAAGAAGGCTGTTCTGAGGTTTAGTGTCTCACTGTGCAATCAGCGGCACAGCGTGTAAAAAATTAACAGGTCTTTCTAACAAGTGAGGACAATTCTTACATTTTAATTAGGTCAACTGGAGGCTCCCAGTTGTACCTCATCCCTCCTTTATTGTTCCTACCTGATAGACTATATCTATATTTCCCCTTTTCTCTCCCTGTTCTCTGCACTCACCTGCGAGCCGGAGCGCTCTTTAAGGTTACCAGACTGCTGTGTGCCCTCGCAGCCTATCGAGGAGCTGCTACAGAGCTGCTATTTTGACGTAAGTACAGTGTTGGAGAATTGAGTGCAGTTGGCTGCCGTGCGATTGTTCCGGCCCCTCGCTTATTGACTTCGCCCCTACTTGACATGGCTCGCCTGGCTAATGGACTTTGGACAACAGCGATTGGCCCGAATGCACCGCAGTTACCAGGCAGAGAGAAAAAACAAACAGATAACAGAATACTTTAATTTGTTTTTCACACCACCTGGACATGTGATTATTTTCAGTTTTGAGACGGCGAGTCTGAGCTGCGCGGTAACATAATGTGGTGGATTGAGGGGCAGAGAGGTTGAGAGAGTGGAGAGGAAATATTTTGTGATTTAACAATAGGAACAAGAGGTCAGAACAACAAGACAGAAACTACAGACTGCAACTGCGTTTATCTATACCCAGGAGAATCTGTGCAACTTGCAAACATCACCACGTTTCAAAATCATCACCTTCGCATGTCATGTGAAACACCAGAGAGGAGGATTTATCGGTCAGCATGGAAAACATACGGATGTGTAGCGTTGCATGACAATTTAAGTGGTGCTCCTAAAATACTTTGCGGGGCGCACCAGTGCTTCTCGCGGGAAAAGTTCATCTGGAGTCCTGCAGGAGACAGAAAACTACTCTCGTCTTGGGCGACATGCTTAAAATCTATTCGCTTGCTTTGCTTTTCTACCTTCTCATCCGCGCTGCACCTGTCTTTTGACTACAAATAATCAAAATGTCTTCTGACGTCTCCGTAATTGGTAGACTGAGGTCAGTCTTGACATTTTGGGAAAAGTGAATGTCACGATAATAAAGAGCATCCTCTTTCCTGTAAAGTACTGTAAACGGAAACAGGCGATTAGGATTGTTAGGGCTGCAGGGGAGATAGCCGGCTAACAGTGAAAGTCCTCAGATGACCTTTACAGCAATGACAACGCTCATCCCCTCCACCTGAGCTGCTCCTTCATGCTGCTATAAAACACCTCTGGATCCACAAGGGTTCCTCGATCCTGAATGTAATTATTGCGGGCAGCCGACTACAGTAAGCTTAAACGCGAGAGCGTAGGTGTGCCGTGGGTACAAGTGATGAACGATGAGATCTTTTTATCTTGTAGACGTGTTTGTGTTTACATTTCCCTCGGTCGGACCGAAGACAATTATCCCGCCTCGGCTGAACAATAAACTTTTTTTCTCTCTTCTATTCAAATGATAATACGTGCCGCCGTGCACAGTGAGTGAGGTGTTCAACCAGCGAAGGATTTACATAAACGGGAACAGGTTGCAGTGCGACAGAAGCAGCAGTGCTGTGGAAAAAGCGGAAGAGTTCACCACAATGAAAACAACTGTGCACCTGAAAGATGAACGCTCCAAAGATTCATTCACAATTCGTCCGGAGGGGAACATAAAAAGTCTGTGAAAAATCTTGTGCTGGAGCTATTTTGTAGCTGTGGAGATTATTTATATTTCATGGGGATCCGTCCAAAGGTTGTCGAGATGGACTAGTAGCTTTGCTGCATTCTGACAACTACAAGGGGAAAAAAGAATAAATGGGGAGCACATCACACAAACACGGTGAGAATGCCGTGTCAATATTTTTCCTGGGTTCATGTTTAATTAAACAAATCGATACGTCACAAGCGCACCGGTGCATGAGGTGGATTCGATCAGCGTCTGACATGAGACTCTCTGCGGCTCGAGTGAGGAGTCTGCGGGAAAATCCACCAAACAAAAAAACGGGGCGGTGGATGCCAGACACGACCTCGCCTTTTTTGCTGAATTATTAAATAAATGATTTGCACAAACTGATGATCGTTAATGTTAAAATGCACGAGATTCACGTCCTCCACTAACGAGGGAGCTGCTTTGAAACGCTGCTTGCAGCTGCCTGGCTGCTGAGTTCGACATCCTGTAACACAAACACAGATGATACAAATGTTTTAAATGCATTGTTAGCACTTCAAAAAAAATTCATTACCCACCATAAGCAAAGCAAACCCCCCCCCCCTCCTCCTCCTCCGCTCATAACGGAGCACGAGACCATTATCATATGGACGAGTTATTAGATGTGCTCGGCGGAACAGTGCTAATTGTGTAAAGGAAAAGCAGACGGAGTTCCAAGTATCACTTACTGCACTGAAAGGAAGCAGTTTCTTAGGGTTAATTAGTAGTCAGCCCATTACTTATTATTTGTGCAGACCACAGCAAAAGCTTAATTAACTTTGATTCCCACTCCCTTGGAATTTGGGCCCACAATGCTACAATGATGCTGACTTCAGGATAAGCCGGAGTGGCAGCGAGCCAGTCCTTCGGTTAAGACAATAACGCGCTAACGATGAAACGAGCAGGTGCACGCACGCGCAGACATCCGGCCGCGCGCGACGGCTTTTTATTGACCGTATCAGACGCAGTTTTTTCCGAGGACGTCTCCGCTCGGGGGGGGCTGGTAACCTTCACCCTCACCTCTGCGCCCTCTGTCTTTCTTGTGTCTTCTCCCAAGTCTGTCTCTCTTTTTTCTCTCCATGTCCGTCCCCCCGGCTCCCCTCTTTTCTGTTTCAGTATGTTTCCTTGAACTCTGCAGCCCTCCCCCACCCTCCCCCGCCTGCAGGCAGCGACGGGAAAGAGAGCAGTGTCCCTCATTCCAAAGTTAATAACTTTTTAATTTAATTGCTTAAGTTCACTGTGCCCCCAATATGTATTTTTCCCCTTTTACTTCATTGTCATTCAATGCCGGAGCTCCAATTTGCCACACAGCTTTTCCAGAGAAGGAGGGAGGGAGGGAGAGAGGGAGGGAGAGAGGGAGGGAGAGAGGACGGACTGGTGGCAGGGGAGACAGACAAACCGTTTTATTGGATGACTGAACAAATTAAATTTGAATTCATGCAGCAGCTTTCATCTTCCGCGTGATTATTGAAAAAAAAAAAGAGAGAGCTTTACAAACTTGACAACAGAGCCCCCTCCCCCGCCTGAAGTAAGCCATTACTTTAGAGAAAACATCTAAGTGGCGTGTTACAAGGTGAGAGTTGTTTATTCCAAATAAAAATCATTTTGTGTGAGAACACAACGCATTAGATCGCTGGCAGAACACAGACACTATATTCATGCAGATGTCATATACATGACAGAAACACCTGCTTGTTTAAGTGTTGACAGTTGTTGTTTTTTTGCTTCGTTTTTTTGCAGCGTAATTCTGCTTTGACCTCTCAATATGACAAGGAGATATATTTTAGACGCGGCAGATGAAGCGTGTGAAGTGTCTATATTGAAAAGTGCGCGCTCCTCAGACTGAGGCACAAGCCGGCGAATCTGCAAAGGGATTAAAATGCTAATAAAACAGGCAGGATGCAATTCCTGTTTTAAGCCTCATGAAATATGCATGGCCCCGTATGAGACATATGCAGAGAGAACGGCACGCCGACACGCCGCAGAGAGGAGCAGGGATCGTTTTACGCTCGGCTGAGCGGGGTGTGATTGTAACCCCTGACACAAATGGCCGACCGTTAACTCCCTGCACGGAAAAGCCAATTGATAAATGTGATATGTGATTAAAAGTACCTCTGGAGACCTGAACACACCGCTAAAGATTTCATTTACTGCACGTGCGACCACACAAAAAGACTTTATGTTGAATTTTAAAAAGCGCCTCTTATAAAACTGTGACTGGTGAAAAGTGTTTTGGTCGTTTGGCATGAAAACACATTGTCAGTCAGTGACGGACGAAATATTTTCCGCCGCGGCCTCATTTGTTCCCCCGGGGATTTGATTTTACTGCATTAGCTGGATCACTGCTCATGTCTATAGAAATGCAATATTACCACAAACAACGGGGGGAAGAGACTGGACAGTTAAGCGCTCGGGGCATTAACTCTGATAATATCAACTTTATGAAAAACACATTCTGCCCGAGCGTCGGCCGACTCCACGGAGTCACAGGCTGCGGCTCGTGTCTGAGAGGCTAATCGCTTCTTTTCCGAACGGAGCGTTTTCGGATGAAGATGTGAAATATGCTGATATTATTCAGGTTCTCTGGACGCTCAACATTCAGAATATGTTTCTCGACTTCTTACTGTCGGCTTTGAGCGTCACCAGAGTGTTAGACTTGGATGTCAACAGGTTTTTGAAGAAGTGCCGACCATTTTTCAAATAGTTGTTCCGTGAATGAGTGATGGAGGCTGTGTTTGCTAATCAGCATGCTGCGCAGTATGTCTGCATGTAAATGGGAATATAAAAGGAATATTCATTTTCATTAGACATGTAAGACAGCTTGGTAAGAATATTGTGTTTTTTGGCATGAGGGCAAAAAAACGGAATATTTGTGCATGTGGTAGTTTTTCTTCCACACGTTCTGAGGAATTACAGAGTTCAGTCCAAGACACCTGACTGCAGGTTATTCCTGGCTGCTCACCAGCTTTTTATACTTCAATACAACATGAGAGAAGGTCAACGGACGACAGCCAAACTGTGAGGTCATCACGTGTGGCTCACTGAAGTCCTGTGACTGCGCCGCTCAGCTCACGGTCCCTTTTTTGTTTCACCAACATCTCATATTAGCAGCTGAAAACCCTCCAAGTCAGCCGCCACCACCACCACCACCACCGCCTGAATCTGGCCATATAATCAGATTCACACAAGGTTTGACTTAATGAAGAGGCAGCTCGCGATGAAGGGGATTCCTCAGGGAGTCCGACTGCTGCCAGCGTGCTGTTTAGCTGGATTGGCAGACTCATAGATGGCAGCAGATGTGCACTTGATATGTGGACAAATATTATTTACTCAAAACCAGTTGAGACTCCGACTTAATTAAAATGTTACTATAGGTGTTCCTGGAGTTCTGTATACAGCAAGACTTAGAGTAAGAAATATTTACTGTTTTAGGCTTTATATTTGCAACCCTAAACACAAAGTCCTGCTGAGACTCCAGGAATCTGCTCTGATCCAAACGAAAACTTCAGAGATTAAAAAGTGGATTTATTTTCACTCCTCGCTAACGTTAGCTACAGCGCACAGCGAGGCGATCTGGCTCGACACTGCAGGAGGAACGTGGACTAACCGAATGATCTGGCGGTCACGTTTGCTTCACAGCCGCCACAGCTGACGAAAATCCATCCGACGTGACTCAAATGTTCTCAGACGAGGTAATTAAAAGTTTGAAGTGTTTAATTTAGTCTCGTTCACTGACTTGTGCAGGAAGCCAGATGAAAAAGACAATTAACTTGAACTAAATGTGTGGAGTTCTCTGGGTTTGAACATTGTTGGAAGAACATAGAACACAAATCAACAAAATAGATGCAGGTCAAGCGGTTTTCAGAGATTTTAGTGCAAAATTCCCACATATCTTTAACTGGCATCACCCTATTCTGGCAAAAGTGAAACCTGTCTGTGTCTTCTAACAGGAAAAGTCGGGAAATAGCAAACTTCAGCAAATCGCAGGTATACTGACAGCGAAGTGGACACACAATTAAAATAACTGTACTGACAGTCATGTTTAAATCTGTGGATCACATCGCTTCCCCGTCCCTGACAAGAACTGCCCCAGGTGTCACAGCAAAGGGCTCTCCGGTGAGGCCGGACCTGCACCTGCCCAAAAATCCCTGCTGCCCAAAAAAACTAAAAAAAACCTGCTGCATCTCAGATCAGCCTGCGATATTTTAGTGACACTATCTGTAATCGGCTGGACGGGTCTGCAAGTGATCAAACGAAGCCTGCAGGCTTTGAAAAGAAAATCCGGACAGAACGAGACCTGATCAAGAGACCTCACCTGCGACTGTTTGATATCATTTGAATTGCTTTATTGATTGTTTCCGATCTCTGTGCCCAGGACTGCCGGGAAAGCAGCGCTGATACTGATCCGTATCCAGGTGAAATAAAGGATCCGCTCTTTACACAGAAGAAGAGAAGCTCTGCAGATGTATTTACCGTCTGAAACAAGCAGCTGGTGCATCCTTGCATGTGCTTCCCTCCCTGCTGCCTTCCCCACCCTCCTCTTTTTTTTAATCCTTCATCTTATATTCAAGAAAAAGTGCTGCTGTGGGAATTACATTGTGGAGAGCTGCCCTCGACCCTGCCCCTCGTATTGAATTTTTCTATTTTGTTCTCATCTTTCTAGTATTTGTATCTCAAGCGGGAACCAGTACATCACCAATAAAAAGGAAAAACGCCCCACAGTCTCTTTCTTCTTGATGATTCACAGCGTGAAAATAAGATTCCTTTTTTCGGCAGCTTTGTTTTTTGTTGCATCAAAGACGACGGCTGATGTGGTTTTTTTTTCCTTTCCTGTCTCGGCACACTCCACCCTTCTAGTCCCATCACCCTTAAAAATGGAGGGGGGAATGAGAGATTTAATGAAAGAAATGGTGCAATTGATCCGCCTTTTATTCTAATGGGACACAGATCACAGTCAATTACGGGCCCTCTCATCTTGTTTTTGAACGGGGGGGAGGACAGGGAGAGGTGGAGTGAAGGAGAGAGGGAGTTTGGCAGGTCTGCTGAGAGATTTGCCACCCAATCTATGTATTCTTGGCTCGTATCGATCGCCCCACCAGCTTTATAATCAGTGGGTCGATGTCAGCCAAAGCATACTGAAATACAGCCAGCAAAACAATTAGTAGTCAGGTTTTTAATGCAACTACGGCGTCTATACTGACCAACCGCCCTCGCCGAGTCGTTCTTTAGAAGGACTCGCTACGAAAATAACAACATCTAATGGTTCAGTAGGTTAATGAGCAATTACAGCGTTTCCTGCCGTTATGAAGGTACAATGACGGCTAAAGGGGAAACAAAGTGCCGATTTATAGACTGACGAGGAGAGAGGGACAAACTCTGTACACTGATTATCAACAGGAGGAATCAAAGGCTAAAGCTGCAGAGATGAAAACGGCTCATTTATCTTTTAAAAAAAACGTGTAATTGTTCTTGTTTAATCAAGTCTTTGAATTGCTGAAAGTCTTTGAGTAAAATGCTTTTTTTTGCAGGGCCGTTGCCAAGTTGCATCGTGGGAAATCTAGGCGGCAGGTTTTTGAAATAGGACAAAGAAGTCGTGGAATAAAAAGATGACATCTCTGGTTCTGCTGTGTTACAGTCGTACAATTATACCAGGGGGCTAATTGTCTAAACCTGATGCCTACATTACCCACGATGCACTTTAGCCACTCAGTATTTCCTTAAATTGCCACCCGGGGACATATAAAGTATTTTTAATTGCATTATAGACAGTTTAAAAGCCACTGATCAAAACCGATACAGCAGAACCAGAGATATCGCCTTTTTTGCCCACATTTCCCACAATGCAACTTTGCCACTGAGTTACATCACTGGAGGCAATTAGTCAGATTACACACAGCTTCCCCTGGAGCTATAAAAGGCTTTTTTCCACTTCAGTAGTCCTCCCCAAGATCTATAAACACACTCTAATGTGTAAAAACTATTTAATGTGCAACAGCAGTTTTTTTATGCTTTTTGGAAATATGTAATCTGAAAGAGTTTTGATGGTGATCTTAATTACTTTGTACACAGAAGATAAATAATTAAATACTTAATGGTGGTAGGTTACGTAATCACACTTTAAATGTTTACCTCGGGGGAAAACTTGCTGATGAAATGATGTAGATGTTGTTTTTACATGATGTTTAACCCCAAATTAAAGTCTTTCCAAGCTCTAGAAACTACAGAAGAGACTCAAATCAGCTACAGACTGACATGCGGCTGCAAACCTAGCTCTGTTTTTCACAGGACTGAACACTGTGGAGCTGTTCCCACACACTGACTGATGCATTAATTGATTGATTTTTCCATCCAGCTGGTCACAGTGGTCCCACATACACAGAACAGCAGGCTGAGGAACCGACACCGAAATCAAAAGTGCCTGTTGCTGTTCCCCATCCCGGGTGGAGAGCTGTGATGCTGCTGACCTGGACGAGGAGAGACAGGGACAAGCCGGAGCTGTGGACGGACACATCTGGGAATCAAACTCTCCCAGACAAACAAACCAAAGACTTTTGGAGTCCTTTGAAGTGTAAAAAAACAAAGCCGGTTCAGTAGACTGACTCAGACGAGTGTTTGTTTGTTGGAACAGCGTCGCCCCCTCGAACAAGAACAAGAAGAACGTGTGGTTCAATACGGGACGCACTAAAAACTGTAATCTGAAGTCAAATGTAAGTCAAACTCAACAAGTCAGATGAGAAAGAAAGATAGAACTCAGTGTTCTGACCCAGTTTATACTTGGTTTTAAAATGTGTTACCGATCTGAAGATATTTTAACAGCCAGCTTGTGTTCAGAGCCAAGTAGTGTGAATAATCACTTTACAACGTACAGTGTGTCTTGGCAGTCGTCCACCTGGGATCCAATAATCCGTATAAAACCAAAGTGTTTTAGTGCGATTCAAACAAAAATTCAGAATCGCTGTCCAGATTGAGGTCGTGTCAGGTCAGGCTCGGTTACAGTTCTCTAGGACTCAGAAAAATGTGTGCACCAAACATCCTGACGATGTGTGAAAGAACCATGAATGTCTGTACAAACAATACGTCAACACACACGATCCTTGAGTCTTCAAACTTAAACAAGCATTATGGCGGTCACCATTTTGGCTAGGCCCGAAAGTACACGCTGCTTTAATGTCTATTTTACTTTAAAATGGACCATAATTCAGAAAATGAACGTCACGCTGTCTGAAGAAGGCTTGAAACTAGTGATAGAGATCATAAAACCTACAAGCAAACTGCTTACTGAGGTAATAAATCAAATTAGAACCAGAGCCTTCATACAATCGGACCTCTTTTTGTGAAATCAGCCCCTGCTGGCCGTTAGACAGAATGCAGGTTTGAGGAACTATCCAAGTAGTTCAGCCACTTATACAGATCATTAATAGCATATTCAAATAACAAAGGGCATTATTTCGTGACATGCAAGCTATGATAAGACCTCACAACTGTACAATTCATCCCTCTTGATGCCTACAAACATACAGTTCCTCCTCTCACACCTTCCTTCCTACAGACTGCATTTGGACGAATTTCATTGTGTTGTGGACGGAAACTGGAATCACACGCCGCCTCCACAGAATTATGTGACGGCAGCACAAATTGAGCCTTTCGCCTGCGGAACGGAGAGCAAGAGAAACAACTTCGGTTAAAGTCGGGGGGTTAATGAGCGACTTGAGTTCGGTCCAGGTGAGATCTCTGTGTATATACTTAGCCAGAAAGTGAGCTGAGAGTACACATTTTCTCCTCCTCCTGCGACTGAACCCTGGTCATTAAAGATGAACGCATGCGTCCAACATCGTGACCACAATGCCCTTTTTCTTCCTACGACGACACGCTCCGCTCTCAGACTACCTGTTCCTACCCATGCCTCCTTCGTATAAATTCTTACTCCCTTAATTCTTTAATCCCACATAATCCTTTCACGGTGAGAAGAGGCATTTCTCGCTCTTTTTCACACACCGAGCCGGCTGCATTTCCAGCTGAAAAACACAACGCTCACTTTACAGAAATTTCAGGACACTGGGTTCACAATCCTGCGCCGTCCTACAAACCCAGACTCCAGCTCACTATTGTCCCAGCAGCCCGCCTGAGTCCGGAATTATATAACAGATGGATAGGGAGGCCGAAATAGCGCGGTGGTAGAAAGCTGCTGTGAAGGGATTAATCAGAAAGGGACAGTTAAATCATCTCTGAACTAGAAAACCGGGCTGCAGCTACCTTTTCTTGTAAGCACTTTAAAACTCATAGAAAACGGTCAGATAATGACGAAGCACAACATCCCGGCGCTTGTGGAAACTTCCACAGAGGTGTTTACTGTTGGTTAAGTGGCTGTTGCTAAGCCTCTCAAATACGTTTTCGTCATTCACTCCTCTTTCTCTGTCGTCCTGGAAAGACAGATAGAAGTTCTGGACTTTTCAGTTTAGGAGCCAAAATCCTGCGTGCAGATTTTCTCTCTTTCACGGTTTGCCTGACGCTCGACGTGCCCGACCCGTCCCAACGCTAACGCTAATCCAATAGAAATGAAACGCATATTTTCTATTTTTCACTTGTTGTAGATGCGCTGGGACCCTCACACAGCAGAGACGGGGAGAAAAAAAACGCCTTTATCCGACTACTCAGTGGCAGCTTAGCGCCTGCTTGAGAGCTGATGTGGCTCCACCACTGCTGTCTGTCCTCCATCTTCTCCCCCCCCAGTTCAAAATGGGATCACTCTGGAGGATGGCAAGCCTCTTTCTACTCTGTAGGAGGTTGCAGAGATGTCACGCATCCAGAGTGCTGTGGCTGATGAAAGGGCTGGTTTTTTATGAGGAGACAGCATCCGGCAGAGAAAGCATGTGTGTGTCGGGGTGTGAATGTGTTTGTGTGTGTGTGTGTGGCAGGGGGGAGGTTTTAGGTATGTGTGCAGACAGAGATACCATATGTAGCCCGAAGGGTTCCTCAGCTGCGTCACACTGGTTTGCTCTTAAAATCATCTGAGGGGAGTTTCGGAGTGCCAATTAACCCTTTTTATGCATTACTAATGAAATCACATAGTTATATGTTGTTTCCAGTGGTTGTTTTTACTCTGAGATAAGTGAAAAGTCACAGCTATAACTTAGCGGAGTGACATAAATGTGCCTCAGTGGATAAAAAGTGATAAAGGAGTGACAAAAATCCTTTTTTCTTAGAAAGACAGACATCTTAAGAGTATTTTTCAACAAAACACTAATATTTAATTCCAGACTTGAATAATATTTTTCTTGTACACCTTTTTCCCTGTTGTGGCTGTTATGCATCAACGTGTTAAGATTAGCAAAAAAATAAAAAAATCAACTACAAAAACAACAAGTGAGCTTTAATGAACTAAAGCTGTGTTTGTAATAACAAAGGCGGGCAACAAAAGAGCCTGGAAGTGGGAACAAAACAAGCAAGAACAAAACTAAACAAAGTAAAAACCAGGAATGACACGACACGGCATACGGGGCAAAATGCAGGAAAACAGGAAGAGAAAACAGAAATGAAAAAGAGAAACTGACAGAGAACAAAGTGAAAACACAGGCTTAAAAACAAAAGGGATACTGAACAGATGAAACAGGAGGCGTACGCAGAAAAGAGGGCGGGAAAAAGACAAAGACAGGAAGTGGAAATTCATATATTATATATATATATATATTCCTGATATCTTCCCGGTGTATTAGTTAGATTTTGCACTATGTCGCTCAACGCTGACGCCCAATATGATCAAATAAGCCCAAAAAAACAGATGGCTTCCAAACATCAGTCCACGCCCGACAGGGTTAAACATCCCCATCAGTTACAAACTATTAGAGTCAGCAGATGTTCTGTATATTTCTGTCAAAGTCAGCTTTTATTCGTCATGCCGCAACACTACTTTAAATCTAACCTCTGCATCCAGACGTTTTTTATTTACAATTTTATTTAAGGGCATGAATAAAAAAAAACAAATAAAAAAAAAAAGAAATTCAAATACACCAGCGTTGGTGGACAAAAAGCAATTTCTCAGAGTCGGGCTCTCGCTTGCTTCAGCAGTTTTTCACTGAACGTCGCATTCAGAGATTTGAAACACAACATATTTCACAGCAGAGTTTGAAAAACATCAAGAGAGAAATATTGGGAGTCGGGTGTGCTATAGCTAAATCATCTTTAAAATTGATTTATAACAGTTATACACTGCAAATACAGGCTGAGCATCGCACGTCCTCTGGAAGAAAATTCCCTCATTGTTGCTTTATTGCATTTTTTTGGAAGATGGCTTCCTTCTTGTTGAGAGCCGGTTATGGTTCTTCAGGGTTACGCTGCATATCCCCCCACATAAAGACAGCCTTACTCTTCCTATTTAATGATGTGGAGGAGGACAGCTTCCTTTTACAGAGGTGGTAGTCTCCCTATTTCTGCAGTTTTTTTTTTTTACCTCACATATCAGGAGAAAGGTCACACGGAGGAAGAAGAAGAACATGTTGTCATAATAATTGTCTTAGGGGACGTTTTGCTCGTGGCAGGAAGGGCGAAAGAGTTTGGACTAATCATGATGGTCCCTGGAGATTATTGTTCACTGCATGGCAGGATTTTTTAGCTGCTAGCTGTTGCTGCAGAGCAGAGAGAAGGACAAGAAGAAGCAAAATTCAGAGTGAAAACACTGGAGGCCTACAGTCAGTCAAGTTATGGAGGCTGCAAAATCACATTTGCTCCTGCTGGGGACGTTTAAATCACTGCTGCTGCTTTTGTTCTAGTGATGGCAACGTGGAAACACTGCAATTCATGGAGTAAGCAGGCAGCAACTGGACGATGAAACCCTCTAATCACCGTTAGATTCTATAAACATAACGAGGAAAATGTTCTGAATTAACGCGTGGAAACGGTTCTGCAGGTTGTTTAACTTCTTTATGGTCGTAAAATGTTTTTTGTTTAAGCACTCGAGTGTTGGAGGTCAGGGAAAGATCTGGGTCTTGTTTAATTATTAAAAAACTCCACAGTACAAAACAAGAGTACTTTATGACTCTCAGTGTTTAACCGACACCAGGAGCTCTATACAGTTTTTGGCCTTTGCTTCCTGAATCTTATCACATGCTGGATGCAAACTGCAGTGTCTGGTGTCCTTCACTCAGTATGTCCACCATCCACAGTAACTGCAGCACATCCATACGTAACTTTCCAACGTAATATCTAGGAGATGTGTTTGGACGATGATGCCTTCAGGTGCATTCAGATTCCAGTTCCTTCATGTTCCGACTGTTCATTAGCTGGGATTGCATCAGCTGTGTTTTCTTTTTTTTGAGGGATATGTCTGTGTTTGTGTATTTGTGTTTAGTCTGCTCATCCTCTGGTTGATCTCAGACCTCATCAAAAAAACAAACATCCGTTCTTTCTGTCATCGCGACCCTCCAGTCTCGTCTCCGACCGCTCATTCATTCAGCTGAAGCATTTCAGGGCTTTTTTAATTTGAGCTGGTCTGGGATGAACTTTCCGTTGACTTCATGCAATTGCGTCATCTCTAAAAATCAATTCATGCAATTATCTTACTGTCTCAGAATACATTTTTTAAATAGATGAATGAATAATCTGCTGGCGAGTGATGTACGCTTCTATTATCACTTCGCTCTGGAGCTTCACTTTCACAACCTGATTGACTTTCTCTTGCCACACGAACATTTAATCTGTGTAGAAAAGGAGCAACTCATCCCTAGAATAAACGTTTGCAAAATACTTGTCTGCAAACCACCGATACATTTAAACTTTACCTTTCTTTATGATGCAGTTTATGCTTCTTTCAAAAGGTACAATTTTCAATTTTATGTCACGGTGGTGCTGTGCTCATGCTCCTGTTAGGATTACGCACAGAAACCTCTTGGTCAGGATTAGGAGAAAGTCATGTTTCGGTTTAAAATACCTGCTGCGGTCACGACAAACACAGCAGGAGATTGCTGGCAAAGGTGTCCTTAATAATATCTTCATGGTGTCACAACCTGCAAATATTGACTTCACCAGCATCCCCTCCACTTCCTGATATGAAAGTCAGGTGAAAAACATGCCATGAGAGTGCGATAAGGCACATATTGATGAAATGTCAACAGGGCAAATACAGATGTGAACATATCAGCTGTTTGCAGAAACCGTAACTGCCATAAATTGTATTCTGCTGGGCTGAATAGAGATATTCTTACTGTATGTGATAAATCCTCCCTCAGAAGATGCTCTAATTACCCATCACACTTAATTTGTTGTGACAAGATTATTTTTTTTACTGTATTGTTTGGTCCTTGTCAGGTTACAGTACGCAATGCTGAGATCTGGAAGTTATTCCTGCATAGAATTTCTCAGCTCAGATCCGCAGCAATAACTAACAAGAAGAAGCCAGAAGAAGCTTTTTCCAGTAATGTGGCGACGCAGAGCGCATGCATGGGCAGATTGCAGCACGCAGGATGCTCACAGCCCCCATCAAAGAGAAAAGGGAGCGGCTGCATTAAGTGCCTTATTTACTCATTTTTAGCCACGCTTTACTGTGCCCACCCCTGCCAGGCTCCCTCTCAAGAGGCTGCCATTAATTCAGCACAGCCTCCTCACAGCTTCATCAATGTTAATCAGAGCTAAACATAACGTTAGATTCCCTTCAGCACGCTTTGAAAAAAAAA
>CAEMYA010000073.1:279654-307575 GCA_903131615.1 Diplodus sargus
CCTCTCCCTCCCTCCTCCCCGACTCTTTCTACTCTTCCGCAGACCCACTCTGACCTGGCTGCAGCATGCGTCCCTACATCCTACCGCTGTGTTTATCATCCCTGCGTTTGCCTGAATTCCCCTCAGAGAGAGCTCGCTTTGTTTGGAGAGGCAAAAGAAAACAGTAATGTCGAGGACACCCCCCGCCGGCGGCCCAGATGGATCACAGCGCTTTCACATGGAACAAAGGGATGCCACACATTCAAAATGTAGGGGATGTTCAGTTGCATAAAATTCTGCTATAAAAACACAATTTCTCCCCGTCTTCCGAGAATGTTAGACTAATCCGAGGCATCAAGTGAAGAGGAAACACATGTTTGGGAGATGTGCCGAAGGGGGCAAAGGTCAATTTAGTCTGAGGCAGACAGACTTGTGGGTGTTGGGATCGTTTGAAGAATAACAAACCCTCCAGACAACGCAGGACATACCTCTGCAGCAGCAGCAGCAGCAGCAGCAGCAGTGTTGGCACCTTTCCCGAGGAAAAGAAATAGCCGGAGATTATAAACAACAAAGCCTCAAAACACAGCCAGACATCTGCTCGCTATTGGAAATCGATATTCTCCATTTGACGGAGGCACTTCTTGCTCTCCGAGCACGTGATACAACGGTCCCCGTGCGGTCAAATCGCTGACATTTCCAACTTCTGTCATCATTTCGTCCCTCGTCTCTTGTTTCTTTGAAGGCGAGCTTTTCGACGGGGAGCGCCCGCTCTCCACCTACAGAGGAGGAGGCGGAAAATGTGACCTGTCAAGAAGATTTCTAGTTTCAAACGGGAGCTGTCTTCGCTGATTGATTGCTGGAAGTCCAAACACACACACAAACACACACACACGCATATACAAAGATGATGAAGTTAAAGGTGATTCTCTTGAGGTCTCTTCCTTTTTTCCCCCCACTTAAAAGGGTTTTCTTATCTGAACTGAGGGTCTGAGGGCAGAGGGGGGTCGGATCAGAGTGTAAAGCCACCCCGAGGCAAACTGTGATTCTGGATTCAGGGCCATAAAAGCAAAACTGACTTCAGTTACAAACCTTTACAACTTCACTACCGGGACCCATTTAGAAACAGCCAGTCCGTTTGTCTTACGGTCATGTCGAGGCATCTGTATTGCATTGAGACTGTTTACATTGTCTGTTTGAAATTTGTTTCTGTTCGCTCACAGGATGCTCAGACTGTTGTTTCTGGTCACAGCAAGCAGCTGTTTTTAGCTAACCCCCCCCCCTCCAGTATGCCTCTTAAATGGCAGATGGTGAACATGATGTAGCATTTAGCATTTAGCAGCTAAAGGGCCACGTATTTCCCTCAGGAACTGATGGAGGCCAAAAATAGAGCTAAAAAGGAGAGTAAACCCTCTCCGGGTGGGCGGGGAGACAACTCTGAATGATTGATGGAAGAGTTCACTAACAAACTCACCATTTTTACTAGTCATGGCTGGAAAGGGTCAACATTTCTTTTCTAAATATCCATCCATCCACCAATTTTCAGCCACTTATCCTGCACAGAGAGGGAAAGGTTGGAGTCTACACATCTCGTCTGACCACCAGGTCAGCAGTTCACCATCTTGTTTACCCACATTTTCACGCACACTGTGTTGGATTTCCCTGCACAGCTAAGAAAGTTTAAACTCGCTGGAAGTTTATTTCACTACTTTGATACTGAGCAGATGTTTCTCAATAATTTGGTACAGAGCGTTCGTTTGAATGCAGTCAGTTTATTTTAGTTTTCAAGACTTGGGAGTAGTTTCACATTTTGCAAGAATTAAATTAGACGACTGATACGATCACATATCCGTCTGTCGAAATGTGACTCCCCGATACTTCAGTGCTTACCTGACAGCGGCACGATGGCAGCAAGAAGCAACGTATTAAACAAACAAGATACAACATGTTAGTGAGCTTTACTTGCTCTTTGTTTAACCGGTTGTTTTCACCTTGTTTCCAGTCTTTCTGCTAAGCTAAGCGAGCCGTCTCCCGGCTCCAGCTTCATATTCGCTGTGCGGACACGAGAGTGGTGTCGCTCTTCTCAGAAAGCCTATAAGCACAACTCCCCAAAATGTCAAACTACGGTTTCAAAATTAAACGGAAGATCAATCGCTTGGCTGTGCGAGTCCATTTGTTTTGAGCTCTCTGGCTCGTTAGCAACCTGCCCGAGGCACAATGCAGGGAAATCACTGGTGACTTCTCTGGTAATATATTCACTTTTTTGGGAGGGAATAGGCTGTTGGTCATGTGCAGAGCCAGAGGAGAGTAAAAAAGCCAAAGAGAGGACTGATTAAACATAATGAGAAGTGCTGTTTCCAACCTCTGTGATAAGGTTCAATTTATTAAAAGGTGCTCTCTCCAAAAAATATATTAATTTTCAGTAGAATTGATGTGGTTTTAATTTAGTTCAATAATAAAGGGCGGCCTAGAGCCATATTCTTCAAGTTCCCCAAATTGTGTACATGCTGATACCCTCTGCTACACACACACACACACACACAGACACACACACCCCAGCAAAATAAATGGAAGTGGGGAAGGTAATTTCATAGAAAGATTTGTATTAGTGCTTTGTAACATTAATCGCCACAGTTTAATTCAGTTAAAGTGACAAATGTGCTCCGTTAGTTATTTCAGCAGTTTTTCCGCAGCATGGTAATGGGATAATGATGCTAATGGCTCAAGCTGCGCCCATAAAATTTGGTGAAATGAGGAATGTCTTCAAATGCAAATATGTACACAGCGCATAAAAAAAGAAAAAAAAAAAAGTGAGTCAAATGCATTTATGAAAGGAGAAGAATGCGTGAAGGAGGTAATCCTCGACACTCGTGTGAGCAACGCTGGAATGAAGCAGCGCGGTAAGAAGCGGTGGATGGTTTGCGTCTCTTTGCTTTTGGACCAGGTTCTCCTCCGAGTGCGGCACAAATCAAGTGAGGTTTAATTATTCAAGTTTATGGCTTCCACATTTCACTCTGCCTGAAACTTATTCTACCTGGTTTCACTTGTTCTGCCCGGCTGAAGATCTGTCCTCATCCTAACCACCAGACGGTTGACCCAGATGTTTTACTTGCACATAAGTAACTTTAGGCTTTTTACAAACGCTGAACAAAAAGAAAAAAATGTCCACATTGAACTGGTGTCTGAGAAATAAAAGAAATAATTTGCACCACCATTAAACTGTCTTTAAGAGTTGGGCTCATTTCACCTCATGCCAGAAGATACTGCCATTATGAATCCTCTTCTTTTACCCATTACGCTCTCCTGCTCACATAATTGCATCGTTATTCTAGAACTTAGTTTTACTCAACAAAGCATTTGTGCTTTTTATTGTATCATATGATGACTCAGTTAAAGAAGACCTATGCTTTCGTGTTTTATATAAGTATTTATGGGTGCATGTAAAAGGTCTTGAATGTCTAGAAGGTCAAAGTCCACAGCAACAGAAGCTCCTCTTTCCCACGGAAACCACTGCTCCTCAAACGCCTCGTCAGTAGTCTGTTACTCTGTGATATCACACTCATGTATGCACAGTGGCTAGTTTTGCATGTAAGAATTAACTAAGCACAACTGCTCTGGCGTGTGTGAGCTGACCAATCAGAGGGAAGCGGATATTCTGAGATCCTTAAAGAGACAGGAGCTAAAACAGAACGTTAAAAGCATGTAAATCTTTTCTAGAAGTAGCCTTAAAATAATGAACCTGGAGATGTGCATAATATGTCTCCTTTAAAGCAGTGCGGATGGAGAAGGTGAACAAAGAGTCTGGTCTAATCTAATGTTGTTACATTTTGACAATAATGTTCAGAAACTCAGGTGTTTGAACACATTTCCAAAACTTCCAGCTTGGCTTCGGATGCGTCTCTGAGGGGATCCAAAAAGTTTTGTGAAAAAAAGTTTCATAGAGGGGAAAATTAGCATAATATCAAGTGACAGTAGATCTGCTGACCAAGTCCCTGGCTAAGCAACAAAAAAAAAAGACTCTGGCTGTGAGGTTAATGGAAGTAACTTCCCCTTGATGTAAGTGTCTCTTTTGAATTCCAGATGCAGTTTATGTTAATGCTTGGGCTACGTTCCACTGGGTCTCCTCTGCTAATCGTCTGATTCCTGACAAACTCAGGACTTTTCTGCACTTGCCTATTAGCTGCTTGTTACCTGTATTAAAAATATCACATAACCTTTTGACCCTAAAATAACAGCTTCAAAAACATGGTGTCTCTGTCTCAGCCACTCCGCGCCACGGTCACTTGTTCTTGCAACTTCACAGCGTAACATACATGTTTCCTTCTTGACATTAAACACTAAATTGAGCCTGTCGCAGAAGATTAACTTTGAATTTCTGGTGTGAAAAAGAGACATTAAAGGGTTGATTTGCGGGGCATCATCTGGCCTCAATCATACCGGAGACGTGTTTCTATGACCGCTGTGTGTTGTGGTTGTGTCCTAGTAGAGTTCTCATCGACTTGAGTTACGACGGTGTTGTGCAAAGCCAGACTCGGGCGGGTTCATCACCAATGCTCATTATGGCTTCATGTGGGCTGAGCGAGGGTAACCGTGGGCCAGCGCTGGGCTGTAACTCAGTTGCTGTCCGGGCATATCAGAAGCATCTCTGTGTGTTTGTGTTTCTCATCCACTTTAAATCCAACCAAATTCTCAGACATGCCCTTGTGGCTCTGCGTTCACAAACCCTCCAAGTCTAAGCCACGTCTGAGCCAAATTGTTTTTTATTAAGACAGCCAGCGCTGCGACTGAACAACACAACTCGTGTTGTTGAGCGCAGCTGTTTTGTATTAGAGATTTGCCAATCAATTAACTTCCAGAGAGTACACAAAGGAAAGTTGCCCGGAGAAGGAAAGCGAAAGTCTGTAAACTCTCACACTCAACTGGTGTGAGGCGGGAAACTTTGTGAAACTCTTGTGAAATCCCATCAGAAGCCTCTTAATACATTAAAGCTCTAACCGATATCCATATTCTACTCAGGGATACGGCAAACGCAGCTCACATGAAAAGCTTTCAAGCACTTTAAAATAAAACAGGAAATTATATGCAGCGTTATGGGAACAGAAACCAATAACTGAATCCTCAGCGTAGACATGCTTGACCCAGATCCCTCCACCTTCCTCCCCTACACAAGTTGAGGAAGGTCAGAGTAAAGAATTCTGGGGGTCAGGCTGAGCTGTGGATGTGCTGCTGTGCTTCTTACCCAGGTGGAGGGTGAGGTTGACAGAATTGGGGTGCTGGATGCCATAGAACATGGACTGGCTCTGCCACCAGGTGTTCTCCTCGCTCCTGTGGAAGTCTGTCAGGAGGCTGGCGTTGTGGCTCAGCTCCGGGTCCGACGCGTCGCAGCGATGGCACGAGCGTGTGGAGCCCGTCTGCATGCAGTAGTCCTCAGGTGGGGAGCCGCACACGTTCGATGCCACCACCGTGCGATTGAAGGAGAGGTTCTCGAATTTGGGCATGCAGCGGCTCGGGGCGCCCTCCTCCTCATCGTAGCAGGAGTCCATGGCGGCCCGGACGAGGAGGTGGCAGTGCAGATGAAGAGAGAGCAGGAGGGCCACAGCAAAGGATGCATCCATGTCTATGAGCAGTTACAATCTCATTTACACCTTCACGTTCATGTGCTCTGGCGTGGAGGCGCAAAGCGCATGAAGATCCTGACCTGACAGAAGTAATCCAACAACAGAAAGAAGGAAGTCCAGTGTGAGAGCTCTGCTTGACTCGCTCTGTGAAGCCTCCAACATGTGTTCCCCCTCTGTGGAGTGGAATGAAGTTTGTGCAGGAACTCCTCTCATCAGGGGCAGCATGAGGCAGGCAGAGGAGGGACTCGGGTGTGGGGGCTGGAGGGTGGAAGAAGTCCATGAAAAACTTCCTCCACCTGCTGGTCAACCCATGAACCGCAACACCTTTAGAAAAAGGAAAATAAAAAGAATCTCATTTGACAGGAAAAACACATTCTATTACATCTTTAAATAATGCAGCACTGCGGTTGTTACACCTCTGGGCTTTGAGACAGAGAGCACGGAAGCACCTGCGTTCACCACTTACAGGAAACCCACAATATCATCGATACGGTGATAAATGTACTTGGCAGCTGGCCCCAGAGCAGGACGTTCTGGTAAACGCTGACTCCAGTGATTCACAGCGGAAGACTAGACGTGCTAAAAGTGTCGGGAATATTTCAGCAGGCACGGGTCATCTCCATAAAGGGATGATGCTCCGGGGAGTTCTGTGACCTAAAGGGACAATTTATTTATAAAAACAGTGTGTGCAAAAGACTCCAGCTGGCTTTTTTTTTTTTCCCCCAGCGAGACTCGCTCAAGGCCCAGATATCATGAGAAGTGAGAAGTGGTGTGCATATCACCGTAATTCACTCGAACTGCTCGGGGTCCTTTCGGTATGGAGCCCATCCATCAGTGTTTGATCAGACTTAAGCATCAGATAAAAAGGTGAGGAAACTGTGACAAGCAACTGTAAGTCACTGCAGACTGCAAACTAACAACGTTTTTGGTAAAAACTACATTGGATCTTAACTTCTCACCGAGCAGGATTTAGTGGAAGTGTATTTGGGTTCTATAACAAGAGAACTTTGTCATCGTTGCTCTTAAAAAATGACTAAATTGATTAAAAACAGTTGGAGATTTGCTTTCCGTCAGTCGCATGACTCCGCCAGGCCCAACACTCCCCTTTAATTCAATCACTCCTGCCCATTTCAATATCAAATTAAACATTCAAATCTCCTGTATCCATTTTTTTTTTATTTGGATCTGCATCAAAGGTCTAACCTAACCCTTTTCCACCAAGGATCCAGTCCAAAAGTTAATAGGGTCCATTCTTGGCCAAGACCCAACCTCCATCCAAGTTTTGAGGTAATCCTTTAAGTAGTTTCTGTGTAATCCTGCTGACAAACCAACCATGAACCAAACAGAAGGTCACAGGAGAAAACATGACCTCCTCAGCAGAGGTAAGAAAACAATAACATTTTTATACGAACTGTATCCCCTCAACTTTCTATATTTCTTGTGAGGTTTGAAACTGTATTGAGAACACTCGCTTCCCTGTAACACACATTTCACAGATTACACGTAGGAGTGCATGCTAGCATGTTCAGTGTTCCAGTGCCAACAGTGGAGAGAACAGTCGAATCTGAACATCGAGAGCTGAACCTCAGTCTGAACTGCGCTGCACGTCTTCTGTGCCAGCTGATTCTCTCCTGGGCACCAGTGCAAGCCGTCATAATTGAGCAGCTTTGAGGAGAGAAAGCATTGGAGACCCCGGCCATGACATGGCACGTCTCTTTGTGGATAATTGGGTCCTGGTCAGTGTCGGTGACAGCTTTCAGGTGGTATTCGTCCAATTGTATCCAATCCAAGTTTAAAAAAAACAAAAAAACAGTCAGTGTTGTGCAGAAGCCTAAAAAAGTGGCATCCCAAGTGTTCTTGCTCTATTAGGGCAGGATGATGGTTGTGGTCTGCACTGTTGTCCTGAGTTTGAATCCCGCTCGGTGCATGTTTGCAACACACGGGCTTAGAACCGGAGTTTGTCCCTGAATGCTGCACAGTGGCTGCCAGAGGTGGATTTCATCATTCGATGTCGAGATTCAATTCCCGTCGGTCAGTTCGGCAGGAAGAATCGCTCATATCGTTTGTTCAGTCGCATTTCCGGTACAACGTCGTTTAGCGGTGAATCATGTGATGCACAGTTCTCAGCTCCTTGTTCTCAAACGAACGCGCTAACGGTCAACATAACACTGTAGTTCAAGGCAAATACAGAGCCGCAACTTCATGATTATGTGTCGTTTTAGACAACACAACAGTGGATAATGTGTATATTCACCTTGACATTAAATGTATATGTATTGAAGGTAAGCCAAGGGTGGCTGACTGACTGAACGAGAACGATGGTTTGGATGTTTTGTGTAAACAGTTGCTATGCTTTCCTGTTACTCATTGGCTAAAATTCGACGACAGAGTCCTAGACTCAGCATACGATTGGCCGGCTCTCAGTCCTCTTCACCACTCTGATAACTGAACAGTGAGCAACACAGCGACTCGTCTGTGAAACGTGGAATCAGGTCAGTTTGTTTGCGTTAAAGAGTCGTTCCTTCAAACTTATTTGTTCGCGAGCCATCTTCAGTGGCGGCCCACTTCTCCTCACACTTGGGTCAAATGCAGAGAATTTCAAATGAATTTCCCTGCATGCATCAATAAAGGATTGATTAAGTCTGTAGCATCGACTGCGGCGTCATAGTGAAATGGCAAATCCAACAAGTGGCTGTGGAGGGCCACAACAACAGCGCGTGATGCTTCCACTCTCCTCCTCGTTCTGTGAATGATTTAACCGTCGCCTCACTCCATTAGAAATTTGGCACAATCGTCCAGAAAAAAACGATGAACATTCAAAGTGACAGTGCAAATCAGCACTTGTGCGATTTGAAATGATGGAATCAATGTCGACACGGGAGTCTTTGAAGTGAAGTAGACGGCGCCAAAAAGAAGAAGAACAAAAAGAAAAAAGTAATAAGAAGACAAACAGCACGAAACGGAGAGAGACAGGTAGTGTGGACGGACGCTTTCAGAAGCTGTACATTTATGATCCCAGGGGGATTTACTGCAAAGTCTTTCCCATATCTCCTTGTGATTGCCTTGATTTATTAGGGCTCTATCAGTACTCAGGCAGGGACATTGTAAAAGGCACCGCATCAATTTGCAGTGAAATCCTCTGCTGGCTTTGGAGGAGAGGAGCAGGTCTGCCTTCAAATCTGTTTGGCTGGATGTGGATCAGCCGTTATGATGAAGACTCTGATTTGTCTGTGCATACATTGTTTTATTTGTCAAGCAGGTTCATTATTAAAACCAGCTGTAATGTGCAGAATGTGGGAACACACAGCTGTTGTACAAGACAACAATATGTCTCAATAAAGATCTGTGGGCACTGAGAGAGGAAGTGGGAATTATACAGAAGAAACCAGAAGTTTTTTTCTCGAGGGCAACAACTGCAGATGAGTTTGGCTGTCCGGTATTAAATCATCATGGTGCTGCAGATTAATCTGCAGAGAATAATGATTTTGACTTTACCTGTGACAGAACCAGCAAGCTCTGGAGCCTAAGCATTGCAAAGATATATATATATAACAATATATATAAAAAAATTCAGGCAGCAAGAGTCATTTCCTTGACTTCAAAACTTCGGCCAGTATTTGAGTCAGCTGAATGAGCTCAGCGTGGGTCCTGCTGAAACGAGGGGCAAAGTCTTCCAGAGCACCCTGAGGGTGTACTATTGCCTCGGACCCCCCGGTGGCTCTGCAGCAATTCACACAAGTCAGCCACATGCTTTCCTGTAACGCAGGAAAAAGGAAGACAGACCGCACAGGCAGTGTATCCGACTCAGCCTTGTCAAAATCACTCTGCTGACTTCATACGAAGTAGCTCACTTTGAAAGTCGCGTGTGGAAACGAAAGCTGCAGAACATACATGCACGAGCCCACATCTTACTTGCAAGTCTCAGTTGTTTCTCTGAGGAGTTCATGGTTTTGCTGGAGGAAAACTTCCCCCCCTTTTTGTCACCTCCTTTTCTTTTAGTGCCGCAAAAATAGACATCATGATGTCAAGATGTAGACGTGTAGATGGAGATAAACGTTACAGAAGAGCAGCGCTCAGTGAAAACGAGTGCACGCAGAGGTGAGGTGTTGTTTGAGCTCGTCGTCTTGGGTTGTCTTGAGGTCATTGTCATGGTTTGGTTTTCAGTTTTATTCATTTCCTGTTTTATTTTGTAGATTATATCCTTCTTCCCGCCTTTGTTTTTTTCCTGCCTTTTTGTGTATGCCAATGTTTTATTCGTTCATTAGCGTTTTTGTGCTCTCTTTGTCAGTCCGTCTGTTCCTGGTTTACTTGTGTTTGCTCCCAGAGTTTCATCCTGGTTTGTACTTCACATAGTTTAAGTTTTTGGGGTGATTTTCCCCCGACTTTTTTCTTTTGTCATCAGTTTAATTGCTTGGCCTTCTGTTTCCTGCCTTTGATTTTTTTTTTTTAGGACTTCAGATCACATTATTAAAACTCACCTTGTGTTTTTCATCCATCTTGCGTTTGAGCCATTCCTTTTTTTTTCTCTTTTGATTACCACAACAGTCGTGAGAGTGTCGATCTTGAGAATTCTTTTTGTAAATAATTCTGTGTGGCCGGTGAACAAAAACCTCAAGGCAGATTTTCCAAGTTCAGACACAATGAAAAGTTTAAGAGGCAATAAAATGGTGAAAAAGAGACGAGATCAATATCAAACCTAAGTTTCTTGAAAAATAAAACTGATCAAGAAGTCAAAACACACACACGGCAGACTGCTGACTCAAGGTAGTCAGAGGCGACAGCGTACGACATTGCATGCATTACTTGATTATTTGATAAGTGTGGAAGATTATGGGGCTTAAACAGAGACGGGAGCTAAAAGGGAGCGTTTCAGCTGGAGGGGAAACATCACTGCTGCATTGCACAGGATGAGGAAACTATTATAGTAGCAACCCAAAAATGAAACGATGAACCTGAAAACGAGCAGAATCTGTCTCCTTTAAATCAGCTGCTTGTTCTGTTAGTGTGAAATATTACGTTGTTTGTTTTTAAGTTAGTTGCTGGTTTCTTCACGTGGACATTTCTGTGCTGCTGTCCTTCAGCCAGGACTCTTTTGTGAAAAGAGATTTTTTGAGTCGCAGCGGAAATATTCCTGCCAAAGTGAAGGTTTAATAGAAATTATGGAAACAAAACGCGTTGCTGCCGTCTGGATGGTTTTTGGGGAATGAAAGTAATGCCAGCTCCTTTTTGAATCCCTGCCTAAGCCGGTGATAAGTCGGCCCTTCCCTTTTTGCATCTGAAAGTGAAAATGGACAGAATATTAATTTTATATATGGTTTGTTTTAAATACGATTTTTAAACCTACCACAGATGCTTCTCTTCCCTCTGTGTTCTCTGCTTTAACCCCTTCACATTTTACTTTTCTTTCCTTTCTTCCACTCGTCTTCCCCCCTCGGGCACCATGTGATACCTCAGACTCCCCTCTGCCCTCCCACATGTTCTCCTCCTTTTCCCTGAGCTTCATACCTCTCATTCTCCTCTCACCTTCTCTCGACGCCACAGATCCCTCAGCCTCCACCTGCCACCTTCCCCTTTCATGCTGCAGAGCCGTGCAGCTGGCTGTCACCATGCGAGAGCTTGTTGCACCGACACTAGCAGGTATGGCCTCCTTTTTATGATGACACAATGTCGTAGCGATGAGTTACGCTCTCGAACAGTGATTTGATGTCACAGCTGTCAGTGCTTCACTTAGCAATGCAGGAGGCGGCCGCCACATCCCCGCAGGGAACGCGTTATCTGACAAACTAATGAGCGCTGCACAACCGCCGCGTCGACGCCAAAAAATATAAAAAATCCCTGCCATCACACACGTTTATGAAAATCCTGACAAAACTGGGATACATTCATGTGTAACACCTCTGTTTATACTGCGAGATGTTTTGGTCACAACAATGTTGCACACAAAGCTAAAAATGTTCACAAATAAAGATGTGCCTGTGTGTTTCTGAGCAGCTAAATATTATGAATGGAACAGGGAACGCAGTAATTAAAGGATATTTACGGAAATCTATGATTTGTGTCCACGATAATTGACTGTAATTAAGTCTTCAGTGTACTTGTCAAGAGGAGAAACACTCACGTTATGCCTTCTTTGCCACAAATGAACTCTCTGAGAGTTCACTTCAGCACTTTGAAAGCATCTGAGATCCGCATTGGCCCTAGAAGAAGGCTAATGAGGTGCATTATGGGACTTTTAGGACCCAGGATTTTTTGAAGCTTGACAGGTGCTTGAAAGGCAGGATATCCTGGCCTCTGCTGCACAATTCTGATCATGCTAAATACGTCTCCTGTGAGTCGGCCAGCTTCATCAAAGTGCAACGTTAAAGCACTGCAGCATGAAGTGATATATACAGTACACAGCAGGTAAGGGACAGACCTGCTGGCAGACGTTGTCGTTCCCCTATTCCTTACACATCCTCGTATCCAAACTACTGAATAGCTTGATTGTGATCGTCTCCCAAAACAACATGACCGCTGCAGCTTAGCGGGAACCGGCATGACAGACTTTCGTCGCACTCTTGCACTTTGCGTAGATTTAGTCACTAAAACTACTTGGTTAGGTTTAGGAAAGCATCGTGGTTTGGGTTAAAATAACTACGTTATGTCCATAAATACAGTTACATTATGTTTGTGGCGTTACTTCAGTGCATTAGTAAGTTAAAGGACTTGACTTATGGTTTCAAACTGGCCTCCTGAATGAAGGTCCTGCACTTGTCTAACCCAATCATCCATCCCTGATGTTGCTCCATTACTTGTTCTACACCTCACTTTGTTTCTTTGCAGGTGTAACGCCCATGCAGAGTAACTATCTCTTCTTTATACCTCATTATTTTTTACAGGTGATGCTTAAGCAGCTAAACAGCACAGTATTCCAAGTACACCCACATCAGGATCACCACACCCAGCCCCGCTGTTACTGGCCTTCATAATGACTTTGCCGCAGAGATCCTAGACCCCATGCGCGGTGATAATCCCCGCAGTAATCCCCCAAATGGCAACACCATCATCATCACTTATGCGCACACCACGGGTCTGATATTATCAATAAACAAGAATTTACTCGAAAGGAAAACACAATCTGTCAATATTTGGCCACAGTATGGTAACTACCAGTCAGTAGCACAGTTTCCCAGCGGAGCCATGACACATGTAAAGATATCTGATTCAATGTCTGTTCACCGAAACAACAAAACTAAGGTCAGGAGGCTCCGGGCCGGAGGAACACGGTGATGCCACCAGAACAGAGAGCTACAGGAAAACAGCAGATGCACAGCCCATTCCATGTTGGAAAAAAAGAGAGATGTAATGTCATGGGCTCCTTAATGGGGCCCCTAGGTGAACATGGGCCCATAAAACTCACTATTGGACCATATGACACATGATAATGACCTAAAAAGAGGGTCGAGAGTCGAACTGCATGTAACACGCTGATTATCCGGTCGCCACAAGCAGGAATATGCTGCACCATCAGGCCTGTCATGTCACAGATGGATATTCACAGAGCGCGGTGCGATAACAGCAGGAGTCCAGAGTCACTGACGTTTAATGATGACATCATGTGTTCGACGTTCACAGTAGAAATGACCGATCATCTGCGACTTCAGGTCCTATTTCAAGTACATGATTAGCAGAGAAGTGAAGCCTATGAAAAATAACACCTAAAGCCACCCGCAGAAGAACTGATAACCTAACGACCATAGCGAATAAAACGAATGAATGGACATTAGTTATGAGAATTATGTTGTTTTGTCACAAAAAAATAATGGCTGTCTGTTAATAACAAGAGTACAGGCAATCAACAAAATGTTGGCAGGCGAAGCTCAGTGACAATCATCTGCTATATTCGCTGTCAGCCAAAAAGTAAAAAAAAAAAAATCTAGTTCATTTAGATTTAATTTCCTACATTAGATCCGTACGTTATAAAATGATTTTCCGCGTGGGTGTTCCAGTGAGTACGACACAGGAATGCTTTCAAGCTGTCACAATGAGAGGTCCGCGCTGCGCCGCTCCTGATATGATGTGAATGTGAAGAGACCAGACGCCAGCCAAGTAAACAAGTGTGGGCAATGCTAAAAAAAATGCTAAAAATGGAGGATTATAACCGAGACTTGATCGCAGTTCAAGCGCTGCTATTGAGCTGAGCCGTGCATTGTGTGTTTTCAAGTGTTGAAATGACATGTTTGATTAGCTGTTTTTTCGTTGGGGGGGGGGATTTGACAGGCGGAGTGATGGCGGTGATCCTCCGGGCGCGTGGAAGGAGCCGCACTCGGATCAGCTCGCCGAGTTAGTGGTGCTCTACTCAAAGCTCTGCGGTGATTTAAGTAGCACAATTTTCTCTTTTTTTTGCTCAGCCGTCGTCAAACACACCAGACAAAGACACAGAGTCGAGCTCAAGTTGGATCCAAGTGCACACTCGTGAGACAAAGGCAGAGGAGTAAAAGCAATCCTACTCAGTCAATCAGAACTAGGAGTCTGTAATTTACAGGGCGGCAGGATGAGTCACAGGCACATGCAGGTAACACAGGAGCAAAGACATGAAGAGCAACAAGGCAACGTAGAGGATCCGGCAAAATACTGACAGCTACATGGGGAGAGTAAATATATAAACATATTTTCCTCAAACAAACAACCAAGGATGAGGTTTATTCTGTCTATAAAGTATATTCATTTTAAACCTGCTCACACACGCACAAGAAAAATCACTGTTCAGAGGTTAATGTCTGCATAAAAGCTTTTCACCACACGCCAGTTTTCGTGGCTTGCTGACACAACACATGGTATTCCATTAGAGCGAGTCACCTCGACTGCCATGCTAATGCTAAGGTAAGATCTCTGCAGACAACTTTGCATCACAGAGATACGTTTCTGTTTTTCAGCTATAACTGTAGCATTTAAAGATGTATAAACAGCGGTCCAACCTATTTAGTGTTTTCTTTTGTGCTTATTTCATGTATTGTGCATTTTTGCTAGCGTCGTTCATAAACCAAATCCCACCACAGACTAGATTCACGGCTAGTTTTGGGTAAATGCTAACATTTTCTTTAGTCTGTTGCTCAACAGGTAAGTGATGTCGAGCCTAAACTTGTGAAAGTGTTGTTATTAATACGATGAGGGTATCTAACATAAGTATTTTAGATAAACGTATCTGCATCACGGAAAATTACATTTTACGTAGGCTAGTAAGCTACATGACACAGGTGTTTTGTACCTGGAAGATACTGTAAATTTGTAGCAGTAATGATGCTAACACACACTACAGTGAGTGAGAAATGAAATAAGAGTCCCAAACCACCAACACAGAAGCCCCCGTCACAACTAACGTTAGCATAAATAACGTTAGCTAATTCCTCCTGTTTGCCTGCTGCAAGTAGAGAACACAGAAGTGTCTCATTCTATATAATATTAACATCAGCACATTTGAAAATCCCGCCATAAATCAGACACTTAACATGCCAATTACGCTACATTTATGCAAAGCCTCATATTAGATGTTAGAAATGTCATGAAACAAACTGAACTACAGCTTTTAATGAGTGTTATCAGCCATACAGGAGCATTAAAATAGATTCTGCACATATATTTGATTATTTTCCCCTAAAATAAGCCCAATAATTTCATGCATTTCAATCCAAAGCCATCATTTGGCTTCTCTATCAGCATTCACAGAGGCTTCCACTGAAATGTCAAAAAGCAGTAGTCTACGGCAATAACCATTGACTTTTGGAACGGCGAGAGCTGACTTACCCTCAAGCGTGTTTCTTTCTGCAGTTTCAGTGCAAAACCATCCATCACCTTCATAAAAATCCAACGATAAGACTGGACTGCCGGTTGCATTTAGAAAAAGAAAAAGTAAAATGTGAGGTTAATGGAAACGCAGCCATTTTCCACACACATCTTTGCAAGTTTTACAGTTTATGGCAAAAAAGCAGCTTTGGCAGAGATCTCCTCATAAGCTGTAAATCATTCTGGTTTTTCTTTTTGTCCCTTGTATTCAAGCGTGAAGACGCAGCTCGGAAACCTGTGTGCGCCAGAGACAGTAAACAACCTAGTTAATCTCAGCGACGGCCTGTTTTAACAACCTGGAGGTGGATTGTTTGTAGTTGTGCCATCAGTTTGTTGGATGCTGACATCCTGTCTACGTTAGCTTTACACAGAGGGTGACGGTGCGGTGAGATGGCGAGCCTCCATCAGAAGACATATTATCTCTTCTTAGTAGCTAGCTTGCTAATGTTAGTGACACTGGAGGGGCGCGTTGGGTATGTGTTTTGTGTGGAGGTACCACAAAGGCAGCTTTGACCGGGATGTGCTGAGTAATGAAAGTAAAAGCAATGAGCGACGTAACTACATTCTTCAGCTGCATTTTTTCAGGTAACTCGCCTGACATTTTCTAATGAGGAGCAGGTGCGTGGGCCGGTGGCTGGTCAGGTGGCAGGCGAGGCTGAGAAAGAAACACACTGAGGAAAACAGGTGGGCTGGCAGGGTCTGGACTGACAGCGGGGAGTTTTTTTAATGCATGCCAGCGAGGCAGAGCTGGAGATGTTTGGAAACCGTGACACGCAGGTTGAAAATAACCCGAATGGATTTTATTTTGCAGTGTTTTTCAGTTTAAGTCCACTCATCGTACTTTGTGCGCCTGTAAACTTGTCCTCTCTGACTCAAACAGTGCTCGTCTAGCGCTGAATGTATTTAATGAGCTGTATAAAGCTTAAACCTCTGACTGTAAAGCGTCCATTAGTGGAGCCGTGGACAGAATTTTTAAGCTTCGTCATTGGATGCAGCGCTCATCGGGTATTTAACTTCTAAACTAAAAGTTTTGAATGACGTTTTTGTTTTAAAGTTTGTCTTTGACAAGCAGGAATATGTTGTGCCCGTCCACATGATGGGAAAAGCATTGTCTGCAGAGCACTTTTTATCTCCTTACTCTCTTCTGCCCCACGATGCCTCTTTAGTCCGCGGTGATTTGTCAGCTTCCAAGGCTGACGCTAAATGAATTTGCCATTTCGAGCACTGGGGAAAGCTGAGCAGAATAAACAGATCGAAACGCTCCCCGAAACTGTTTCAAAGTTTCATAAGACCTGCAAACACGGCTATATGACACTTCAGCACAGGGGTGCCATCGAGCGGAGAAATCCTTTCTATGATTTATGGGGCCCGGGGCCGGACAGCGGGGCCTTTAACAAACCAGGGATTGTAGATATTTATTGTGTCTGAGTTGTTGTTAAGCTGTTGTCGCGGGCCCAGAATTTGCAGCCTCGTCCCTCTAGCACCCTTCAGAGATTCCTTCTGTTATTGTAATATCACAAACGTGTTTTTTTTTCCTTCTTAATGGACATCAGGGACGGCCATATTTTCCTTATCTCTCTGTCCACCCACCTTCTTGAAAAACCAAACGGCTTTTTATTCGTAACATCCCTGGGTTTGGTAATTAGTTGACTGGTGATTAAAAAAAGGGGCTTTAGAGAGAAAAGGAGAGATCCAGCAATTACCCGGCGTATTAATCCCCTTCAATGGCTTCATTAGAATGCTCCACGCACACTGCTTTCAAGTTTTACATTTAAATTTGACTCTGAGATTTTTTTTACACTGCAATTTGCACTTTTAATTTGTGCCTCCAATAATTGGACATAGCTGCTTTGTGCTTCAGTTGGTTTGTAAGTGGAAACAATGTTCTGCCCGCCAGTACGTGTGACTGGCCCTCGCAGGTTAGGGGGAAAATAAAGAAGGAGACAAACAACTTAAAGGTGGCACCCCAAAGCTAATTTTCCATATTCTTTATCTCACTACTGTACTACTTTACAAGACGTAGCCCGTGGAAGGGATGAAGGGGAGGAGCAGAGCAAAGGAGACGATAAGGTGAGAGGTAAAGTTTGTTTGCTGTTCCACTATTAAAACGATCCCCTCTAGACGTGTATGAAAACGCCTTGCTTGGAAAAAAACTAATTACAGTAACGAAAAAAAGTGGATTTTCTTGTTAAAAAGCACAAAATAGTGTTCATTCAAGTTTTTTTTTACTTTGGCTGAAGTTTTCGAGCTCATCCGCTCAAACATCACGTGTCCTTAGCTTGTGGCATCGTCAGGATACAAGAATTTGTAGCTTTCGGGTACAATTCCTTGAGAAACTGGGGAATTAATGACACAACAACAAGATCAAGACTTGTGTACTGATCTAAGTGCATTTACTTCTCACCATAGTCAGTCAAAGTCTTTCCCTATCAACAGAAGCTCTGCCGTCTGAGATTCCTCAGGCCTGTTAGCTCTGAGGGGGATTAACTTAACTCTGAGAGTTACAAATGGCTGTTGGGCCAACAACAGGACAACACATTTATCAGCATCAGCTTGCAGGGCCATCTTGTTTTTATACTTCAGTGATGTTGAAATGAGAGCCATTGGTTAGCGGTGGTCTCCAGCATCGCTTGCACATGAGGAATGCTTTCATCCTTTGCCTTTCCTTGTTCGTTTGCCTCAAGATCTTCCAAACAACACTTTCTTTGTCAACCAAAACCAGTTCTGGAAGCTCTGTGCTGGTCATCTTTAATGAGCTATGCCAACATAGCAAAAGGTAATGAGAGGTGGAAGCTACCAAGCTAGCTAAGGCCAACAAGCAACTCGACCCGCCGACTTACTGTGCTTTAGCTCTGATTTCAGTTGAGTTCGGCCACTAGGAACACGCTAACTTACGTTAGCTCTCCTGCCTGTCAGGTCTCACTTGGGGATCGACACTTTTTGTCCGACGCGCTGAAGATGCAGCAGCTAACGTGAGTAGTTCAAAAACCTTCTTTTTCATAAACTCTGTGTACACAAACAATGTTCTCAGTCCTCGTGTTCACAAATAGAGACCCTGGTGATACTACGAGCAAAGTTTCATGTTGTTTCGAGCCTTCTTAGTGTTTTAGAAATAGTGAAAACGCAACTACGGTAAATCTTAAAAGTAGCGTCTTTCATCGTAATTATGCTTTTACACGAAGGTTTGACTCATAGTTAATCGCATATAAAGCCTCAGTTGCTTTTTGTCGAGTTTCACTTTAAGACTAAAACTCGTATGATTTTTAGTCGACTAAAACTAGAGACGAAAAGCAAAGGTGTAACCATGGTATAGATATTAGGGGAGGTCCAAAATGAGAGCCCTTCACCTGAAATTTTTTTTTAAAGAACATTTCCCACAATTCTATGATATTTTATATATGAAAATTCGCTCATTTAGAAGTTTTGAGGACAACATTGAGCATTTGAATTCACATGTAAAGGAATATTCTCTGAAATTGCATGGATTCCTGCAGAATCAAGATAAAGCTTCTCTTTAAATTCCCATTAAGTGAAAATCAATGTTTTTATCTCTAAGGTTTTGCTCTATATCTCACCTATATGCCAGTATCAGGCCCAATGTTACTAGTTTTATTTACTGCTGACATGTAGGCCGAGGTTAAAACTAATGTTATCAAGCTGTTTAAGTTCTCATTCAGATTTCTCACCTGATCATCTGTATCCCCAGAGCATGTTCCTGCCTGGCCACTGCTTTCACCTGCCTCTCCCTCTCCCTGTGTCTCTGTGCTGCCTACATTGGGACCAGAAGAACAATGGCTGACCTTGATGATCATTTTAATTTGATACACTGATTTTTCTGCTTGTGTTACTGGTTTATTTGCTTTAGTTATATAGTAAGTGCATAAATAACAGTGTACAATGTACAGTAGTGTAGCCCCTTTCACACATGCACTGCTGTTCTGAACTTACCTGGACATTACCTGTAGGAGCTGCATGTGTAACAAATGAGAGCAGTAACAGGGATGCGTTGATGTAGGAGATTTTCTTCATTGAAAAGAAGGTTTTAAGCTCCAACAAATAGCTTTAAATTACGTAAATGAACACTTACATGGCATTAATGCGAGAATATGAATGTACTCCTGTCACATAACTCCACTTACATGACAACTTCTTCTGCTAGATCTTCCTTTTTGGCATTCATGATCATGTTGAATAATATCAAAATCAGTGGATGTTACTAGAAAACTATCTGTCAGTTACCATTAACGTTACCTGGCTTACCTGGCTTGGCCTAATTGTTTGCCACTTGGCTTGCTTAATATTAGCTAACATGCTACGAAGCAAGACAGAGTTATTTACAGACAGAATTCTAAATTATTAACTAGTTGAATAACTGTTTCATTCCTCTGCTCTGTTCGCGGTCGCAACGAGTGACTGCAGCTCACGATGTCAGTGTTTACGTTCCCGGGCGGCAGGGCCTAGTGGGTTTGGTCAAAATTGTGATTGGCTTGATGGCTGTCAATCACTCTAACTTGACCAATGGGTTTTCATGTATCACTCTGTTATGGAGGAGCGACTCAGGTACTGAGGTGCGCTCCATTTCAGTATTCTGTTACACCGCGAGGGCGGGCAAACCATAGACATAAAGATTTATATGTCTATGGGGCAAACGGTTTAATACCTTAGGATGGGCGCAACCAAGTTTACAACTGGGAGGGGGGGTTCACACACTTATGTTTTCCCTTAAAAACGGAAATAAATGGAAAATAATTAAGAAATAACAAGACAGATCTGTTGACAGGGTTTATAAAAGAGTGCATATTTAACATATTTTACCCCCCCAAAGAATGCCCATGACTAAAAGATTTCAATGGTGTTTTATTCAAAAGACTAAGACTAAATCAGAATTTGCTGTCATAATAAACACTGATTCCGAGCAGTCTGTTTCTGTGCCTGCACCTTTAAATGCTAATGAGCTCCGTCTTGACAGACGGAGCCCTTCCTGCTACGTCACTCTCAGGGAGAGAAAGCCCCCTTGCGTTAGCGTTAGCATGCTAATGTTAACGGTGGATGAATCCTATGGCTCGCGGATATTTTTTCGTTCAACCGAACCAGTTGGACCCAGAAGGAGAGGCTCCTGAAGAAGTTCAGACTCTGTGGCTGCAGCAGGACGTTTCAGATGGTTAGTGAGTCTGAATAATGTTAGTTTGTTCGTTTGTGTTGTTACAGTTACTGCCAGGTAGCTAATGGCTAACAGCTAGCAGAAGCTGTTTGTCTCCAACACAGTCTACATACTCTTGCACACTGTTTACATCGTCTGCACATGTTTCCAGACTTTTTACTGTGACAACCAAGCTCCCTCGTAATATTATTAACATCAAACTCGCTTCAAACGCCATTGCATAGCGGGCCGAAGCGGAGCTAACTAGTTAGCCAGTTTCCAGCGGATTTCTCCAGACTCGTAGGCAACTGTAAATAATATCAAACCGCGGCGACACTTACCTGTGGCTCAGGTGCAGTTGCTGGGTCCGGTATGGTTGGGACTGATCCTTGTACGAGGGTCAGTGTCGAGGCAAAGCCAGCTTTGTACTGACCCTCGTTACTGAAACAGTCCGATGTGAAGTGGTTAGCACACAGATACAAGCTAACACGAACCGCAGCCGACACGTTGTCTTAAAATATGAAACACAACCACTGTCTCTTCTGTTGTTCTGTAGCTGGGACAGAATATAGGCACTGATGTTGATCTGTACAACCAACCACACAGTAATTTGCGTGTCTAGCTTTGAGCGACGACATTGTGAAACACTGCTGTCTCATCGCTGGACACACCGAACTTCACCTCAGATATCTTCTATCACCGCGCAGAGGAGGTCGGTCTATGATAATGACTCCTTTCGTTACGTAACGACAGGAGCTGATTCTCAACAGGATTCTGCAGGAATCACTTGTTCTCCTCATTCTGGGAGTTGGCAGGCTCAGGGAGGACCAGTTTATACATGTAGATACCAGAGAAAACGTGTTTTTCATAATATGGGACCTTTAATATAATTTAAGCAAGTGAGTTATATAAAGACTCAACCCCTGTACAGTTATAATGTGTGGGGAAATAAGCTGTTGAGACCAAAACCATATTTGAACCAGGCTCTGAACATGTTTATTTGGGGTCCCGTGCTTTTGGATCCAGCCTCTGGTTGATCAAGGTATGGCGATTTTTTTTTTTGCATGCAATAATAAGTACTGAAATCATTTCAAATATTCAGAATATACGTAACGTTGAACAGATCTCAAACTAAAATATGCACCAATTAAACTTTAGCACTGCATTACGTAAGACACAAAACGTCGGCCTCGCATACGAACAACAGACGAGGTGAAAGCAAAACTGTCTTTTCTTTTAATCAGGACACTTATCAGCACTCACCTTCGTCATCAACCATGTTTTAAAAACTAAAGATATTATTTATCTTTTAAAGGCCTCTCTGGCAAGAATACACAAGACACATTGATGCACTTTATTGTACACATATTCTCCTTCATGTCACGCACAGGAAGGATGAGAGTGTGTGATTGCAACTTCACACTTCTCCTCTTCCACATTCACTCCACACTGTAGATTACACCTGAAGATGTAGAACAAAGGTTGGTAACACTAATAGCTGTAATCCACACATCATCACCCCATCTCTCTCTAAAGTGTACAAAGTCAAATGATTCCAGTATACCTAATTAATGTAACGCCTCGTACGTTAGCGCTTCCTACCCGGAGAGCTTCCTCCGTCAAATCAGGCTCCGGAATTGAGTTAACAAGTGAGATCATGGCACTATTATTGATCCGTGATGCACGAAGGAACAGAGGAGGGAACGCTGGCGACTTCTCACATTGTTGCCGCGGATTCGTTTTTTTGTGATATGTGCTCGGAAAAATTCCAAGGAGACGGAGCAGAAACTGATTACCATCCAGTCCCGTGCTCATAACTAATGGGAGGGGTGGCTATTGTGACAGATGAATATGATTCATCCGCGCTTAAAAGCGACACCTGGGGCTCTTTTCTGAGACGTTCTATAGATCATGTGTTGCACATTTCAAGAGATCTTACGTCTCTCTGTTCTTCTCTCATCCCTGCATCGCCTTTCACGTGATAATATACATTATTCGAGGTTTTTTGTTTGCGCTCTCGTCTACCCACATGCATTATTTACACTTATACAGGCTCACACACACACACACACAGCCGCAGGCGGGGCAGACTAGGCCATTAATTTAATGGCTGTTCCACCTTAGATGGATGGAAAAGGGGAACGTGCTCGCTTATGTTCAATCTTTGCAAATTTGACCTCAGTCGAACGTGACTGCAGCCCGCCCACACACGCAGTTAATCCACACACAGCGCTGCACACTTCCTTACATCCATCCTTTTGCCCTTTTTTCCCTTCCCTCTCTCTCCGCGTGCACGTACAGAAACGCCTCCATACACGCGCGCCAGGCGGAACCTTAAGGCTAACAGTGTCTGCTTAATGGAGTTAGTGATATATCCATCGGGTGCTCTGCTCATTTAAAAGCCAGCGGAGGGAGGAAAAGGAAGCAAGCCAGGAGGAGGAGGTGGGGACGGTGGAAGGCTAGAGGCTACGGAGAAAAATGCAACATGAGGGGACAGGACATATGGATGGAGAAGGAGAGGTGGCGGTGGTGAAGCGGGGGGAGTGTGAACAATAGGTGCAAACGACAACATTAATCCAACATCAGGGCGCTCGCAGAAGGAGGCGAATGTGTGTGTGTAAACAAGGCCGCGAATAATGTGCCCTGAATAATGCGATCATCTCACCGGGGCCTCTTCCTGGCCAATGTTAGTCTATACGCGCCTCAGAAGGTTTTATTATGACACAAGCCAGCGATGAGAAGACGCAGAAAGTGAGAGGGTAAAATCGTTCTGCCTGGCGCTGCCGGTCTTATCCGAAATGGGCCAACCCGTCCTGTAAGAAAGACCCGCCCGAGCGCTGAGCCTTCACAGTATGGAGGATTAGAGCTTAAAGCATAAATTAAAGCACCGAGATGACTGAAATGTCCCATTTACATCTGAGCAGTGCAACTTAATGATCATTTCAAAGTGAGAAGTGCGGGATTATCGCCGGGCAGCATTAGTCTTAATGTCCAGGCTGTTGTTATTCCTTTTCATGTGTTGATGTGCGTCCTCTGATTCCTATAGGCCCAGTTTTTAATGACATTAGCAGTGGCCATTTGTCAGCTAATGGTTTTCCTTATTGACCTCTCCGAGGCTTATCTCAGTGTGGTGGCTGCGATCGCTCCCGAGGGCTGAGAGCGGTGGTGTCCACCCGCTAATTTCCCCTCTTTTCCTCAAATAACTTGTCCTATTTTTATCGCTCCTTCCTCCTGAAATTCGGTTCTGCATGACCGACCTGACAGTGTTTGGTCTGCACACATCTTCCAGTCTGTCCTTCTTTTCCTCCCAGCTTAATGAGAGCGGATGTGTGTGTGTGTGTGTACGCAGTGAGTCTGCGTATGCGGGTGTTGTGTTACAGATACAGTGTGTTCTGGAAGTGCCTTGGGTTTGATGGATGGCTCCTCGGTGATAATGCGTGCAGATGTTTGTGCGCGCCGGCGTAATCACGACGCACACGTCTACTCTCTCATTCTGAAGTAATGTGTGTGTTTATTGGATTGTGCAGATGCATGCTTAATTGTGTGTTTGTGATGAATAAGTCACTTTGCATTAAATTGAAATAAAGCTACATTAATTTCTCTCTCCCGCTCAGCTCTAACATTAACTTGAATACATTTCCAGCCTTCTACATATACGTAGACAGAAATCACGAGGAGGAAAAACAGAGCTTTGTCCCCTTCAGTAATATATGATTGTAAACTGTATTATAAGATGCAATGAAAACATTAGTACTAACTCAAGATGCAAAACAGTGTGTTAAGTTTTTCGAGATGGATTTCCTGCTCCATGTGCTTCAAACTGCCTCCACACACAGCAGCGTCCACACACAAACTGCTCAAACAACCCTGAAGTTATTTACCTTTCAGTTTAATAGTAGGCCTTGTGATCAGTGTTTCCTCTATATATATATATATATATATATATATATATATTTATTTAGTATGACAGCAATAAGTATAAGTCAGTTGCACAATATAGAAAAACACACAATAACAGTGAAAAGAGTTATTCTCAGAGTTTCTTGCAACGTGTTTACTTTGAAATAACATGTCTGCCAAAGATTGCCAGGGTCAGTTCCTTCTGTCCGCCTATTTATTTTCACAGTACAGAGTGAAGTCGAGTGCAGTTAACAGAGGAGGTGACATACGTGTTACCACTACAGGATACCGGGGCTTGTATAGAGAACTTTTAAAACGTACACGTGTAGGGTCTGAGCTCCCGTGAAAGCAGTGAAAACACACATCAGCGGGTTCACTGTACGTTACCAACAACCTTCATTTTAATAACAAACAGTGATTTTTACATTGAAGATGTAAATGGTTTAAAAGAAGGCGTTTTCCAGATGAACGACGGGGAATGACCGTGAGAATGACGTCACGTCTCTCTCTGGGGTGTGCGCTGTCAAACCTTTTCATATTAAGACAAAATTATTGCTGTTATGACCTATTTGTTACATGTGGACCTCTGTGGGTGTGTGGAAGTCACGGATGTTGAACACGTAATCAAGTGAAGTGACTAGAAACGGCAGTATCCCGGACTCCCTTAGCAAAACGTGTGATTTTAAGAGTTGTTGCATGAGGATAAAAAGTAACGCATTTTTGTGAAACGGCTACAGCAAATTTTAAGTAATCTGAGCCTTCTTGTAAGTTCAGCATCAAGTACAACACATCAAGGTGTTTCTTTCCACTGTAAAAAGCTTCAGATTGTCGTGGCATCGCTGTAAAAACCGGTCTGCTTCCAGTCTGCAGCTGTTTGAGCACACTGGTTCAGCTGATATCACTAGTATACACCAAATGTTTCATATCAATCATATATTGATGGTAATCATGCCATTTTTTTCAAATAAAGGTAGACAGTCAGTAATATAGGCTATCTCGCTTCCTCACAAAGACTTTGCTCCTAACATTTTTGAAGGTAAGTTTTTTTAGAGAGCCCCACAAAGATCAGATTATATCTCAACTGCCCATAATAATTTAAGAAATGACTTTGCACAAGTGTAACTGGCCAAGATACTGGCACCCTCACAGAACCCAGGTTCAGTGATGGTTAAACAATGTTGGTATGTGACAGGAAAGATAAAGCAGGCGACGTATTGATTTATGTAAAGAACTGCTTTATTGCATGTCGTCTTAACGCTCTTTCAGTGCCTAATGAATGTGACTGTGCGCTCTGGAAGCACGTGCTGCTCGGACTGCTCACGTCACAGCTGTTGCCGTTAACCCCTTCCAAAGCTCGGCTATCGATGATTCTCTCGGAGGAGATTAGGACTTTCCGGTACAACATATGCATCTCCGAGCAGCTTATCACTGCAATGACCTTAACGTAATTGGTTCTCCATCATCTCAGACGCGGCTTAAAGAGGTCAGTTTTTATCTCAATAAATCTATGTCAGCGTAAATGTTGAAATAACTGGGCCAAGTGTGACACGTGTTGCTTAATCCAAAAGACCAGATGTTGTTATGATCTCTGTGACATTAATGGCGCCACCGCAGTTTGTGCAGGAAATGCAAAAGAATATGCCAGCCAGCACCAGCAACAAGTCCACGGGTGACATTTGTACCCAACGTTGTATGTCACCTTCACCTTATTAGCCACCTTTGGCATCAGGAGGTGGAGGAGATGGTGGTGCACAAGCCAACGAGGCTGCAGAACGTCCGACCACAGTTGGAATCACACCGCTGGATATTTGGGACATTTCCAGCTGTTTTTGTGGTGATCAAACTCAGTTATCATGAGTCGTATCATCTCCATTTGTGATCATGGCAACCACCAAAACGGGTATTGTAAGCCGAACCATGATTTTTTTCTTATCCCTAACCAAGTGGTTTTTGAGGGCAAACCTCTCCGGAACATAATCAAATTTGTGACAGGAGGAAAATGGGCAATTCATCCCAAACATAAAGAAACAAGGTTTTGCAGAAAATGTTCTTGAAGTTGTCTCTCAAGGTCAACAACTTCTCTTAAAGCTGAACTGGTCGATGTAGCTCCTCAGCTGAAAGCGTTTGTCAAACTGTACTTTGAGATCGTGAATAGTGTCTTTTCAATTCAAATCGAGGTCTCAGGGCTTCCGGAGACACTTCAGGAGGATGCTGCAACGCTAGCTTTGCTGCGAAGCTCCACAGAACTTTTGTGTCGACTATGAAATTTCAACCCACTTTCCATCTGCACGAGGGTAGAGCAGATGACGTCTGAATTTATCCTTTAAGTTTAAAAATAAAAAAACAATACTTAAGATATTTCGCTCGGGGATCGTTCACTTCACACGCTGACATTTCACGGCCTCAACTCAGAGGAGATCTTTTTTTAAAAGCCTGTATGTCAGCATGCGTCGACTCATGTGGTCTGTGGGTGTTGTGGGTGATTTGAGCCGGCGCAAACTTGGGATGAGTGTGTTGTGTAAAAGCACACTTGTGATGATCTAAGCACTTCTGTAGTTTGAATCATTAGGGTTGCTGCAGTGTACCATAGGAAAAAGTCATCCTGAGCGGAGGACAGTACATGCCTCAGCATATATCAGCGTGCACCCTCACTCTTGGCCCAGTAAGTCATTATTATTCCACCCCTCTGTACCCCCGATTCCTCCACTTCATCAATCTCTTTCTAACTAATCAGGTTGTATACCCTCACCTTTTCTGTCATTCAGGGCATAACCTTTATGTAAATTGTGTTTTTGTGAGTGTGTGTGTGTGCAGAATTATACCCATCCAAAGATCGCATACTAAGAACTCTCACCCTGGTTAACCTGTCCCCGTTGTTTCTGCGGCAAAACTGTGATTGACTGAGTTTTTTTTTCAAAAACAAACAATTCAGTCGAGGCCCAGTCAGGTGGTTCTGTACAACATTTGCATTATTGTGTTTTTATGTCGATTTATCACTTAAAAAAAGACTGACAGGAAGTGAAAAGGGCGCTGAGAAGGAGGACGCCTCCTGCTATTGGGCCATACTTATGAATGGCGGGCTCATCTTCTCGTCCTCGTATTTCACTCAGCTCACGTGTTGGATGAGTCTGCACTCTTCAGCAACAATGTCATCACCCGTGTGCCGCCGGTAAAAGAGATGGACAGAACCATCTATGTGACATCTGGACAGTCGTTCCTCCCTCGTCCTCACGTTAACTCAAGTCAGTTTCTACACATCACAACATTTGGCTCAACGGACTTTAAAGCTGCGTAGAAGTCTCTGGTAAAGCCTCAGGAAAAACAACACTAAGTAGTATACCCTATTGTAAACGGTAATATCGTCAAACACACTGACTTGCATTTCTTCTTTTCCGTGCAGTCAGTGAATTGCTTGTTTTGGCATTGAAATGTCTGCTGAGACAGCCCTTGCCTTTAGGCCCAGAC
>CAEMYA010000073.1:307629-360280 GCA_903131615.1 Diplodus sargus
GTGAGGGTGAAGCCAGAGCTTTAAACTGCGAAGCCCTAAACATCCATTTAACATCCAGACGATATCTGTTACTTACTGTACACTTTGTTTAATTAATTTGGCCTTCTGGTGCAGGTTTGCTAATTATTTTAAGAGCACGAGTCCGGACAGATGTCTCATTAAACAGCCTAATCTAAAAAAAATGCTTAACAAAACATTATTATCTATAATATGTGCAGAAAACCTTTTGACGAAGTGACTTATACAGCACATACTGTATTGAATATGGAGTTTTTTTTTCGCTGCATATTCTCACAGAAAGTCACACCAACTACAGCTTACTCTCTTGCTGTGATGAGTCAGCTGTTCAGCCCGGTACATCACTCTCAGGAGGCGGCAGAGGAACAATAGCCCTTGAAGCAAGTTGAATAAGAGTAAAGCAGCCTGAAACTGCACGGTCGATTGAATGGCCGCGGCTAACTGGATGAGAAATTGACACTTATCTAATATTGATGTCAGACTTTGACGTCAAATGTGAGGACCGAATGGAGCCTCTTCTTCATCCTGCCCACTTGAGCTCCAACTATTTTCATTACACATAAAAATAAGCGAGAAGTTAAGGCTGGATTCCACTGGATTAAATCACAATGTGCGACTTCCAACTCTGCGTCAGTATGAAGGAGTGTTTGTGTGGAGGCCTGCTGAGCTTCGAACACAGAGGTCATCTGTGAAAGCCTTCCACGGGTTTTTTGTTTCCCCTCGCTTGCAGTTTGGCAGCGGCCACGGACGGCTTAGCTCGAGACGGACATCTCAAGTAGGCACTACAGTAGATAATTGACATTTCTCTCCTTCACTCAGTCGTCAACAATGAACTCTTCCTACACTCGATTGGACAAATGCATCGCTCACTGGGCTGGCGCTGCCCTTTGGCTGAATCCGAACGTCCGGGCTTCGCCGCCCTCGCAGACTTTTTCGCGGACCGCGTTACCCGGGAAGACTGCGGTTGCTGCGGGCGAGTCCAAACCCACAATTAATCCAGTCTACAAGGAGCATCAAGCGGATTTTCCTGCCAGAGTCTGCCCGGGGTGCAGGCTGTTCCAAACTTCACAGATTTAAAAGAATGTGACTTTGCAGAGGACTTCCAAAACAAATACTTTAGGGGGGTCTGTTGGCAGAAATGGAATATAATATCCATATGGTACGCTTATATTCATGTATAGTCTGTATGACTGTAGTGCTTTCTTTAGCTCAGAATGATTCTTTTATATTTTAGAGAGAAAATCAATACCACTCTTATTAAATGTAATGGTAAATACAAAGTGAGAGCCAGCAGAGCATAGAAACAGGAAACAGAGGGCACAGATAGCCCGGTTCTGTCCACACGTCAGTGGTATTAATTAAGGATTCACGATCGGATTTTCAATCAGCCAATACCAATAACAGATAATTACCTGCTTGTTGTGGCAGATACTGATAACTTAACCGATGAATTCACATTTCTACGTTTAAAGAAAGAAGCTCCAGCAACCTGCAGGCAAATAAACGAGCTGAAATGTTTTGAGCCACGACGGATGATTTAATATTTCCTTCCCCTAAAAAGATTTGTTGCGTTATAACTCAGACTTTTTTTCCTCCCCTCTCTGAACCTTTGCAAATAAAATATTGCACGATTTGCTTTGCTTTGTATTTGATGTTTACATTTATATTCATGCTCATATTCTACTCCTTCTTGCAGGCTGATACGGCGCACTGAATCTCGCCGTACGTGCACAATGACAATAAAAGTATTGGGATTTAAACGGTGCATACCTACTCAATATTTACAGGCAATAATTTCACCAATCCTGACAAAATATTGGCCCGGCATATATCGTGTTAACGTGCAATATGTCCACTACAAATCTCTCTCACTGGGTCGTGATTTCATGTAACTTGTGGAGAAAGAAAAAGCGACTCATACTTCCTTAAATGTCAAACTATTCCATTAGAGTGAACCGATAATTTCAGCTGTGATAAATTTTCTCTTATAATCCCTTAATTTTAAATTCAAGTTCTGAAAAGGCCAGGCTCTCCAAAAGCTTTAAATTAGCTTTAACATGTGAAACGTGTGCACGTGTCCCCCCTCCCACCGCCGCACGGCCTGAATCCACAATTGCGGTCGAGGTATTCTGTATTTAAATCCTCCACATTATGTGCAATTTGAATTCAGGCCACAAGGACGCTCGCATTTCGGCAGAAAACGACGCTGTATCTTAATTGCGTATCGGGGCAGTTCGTTATTACTGTATTCAATAGTTCAACCGTTGTAAAGTTCAAGTGAGGCAATTAGCTGCCGTGTGTTCCCCGAATGATGTATTACTGGATAAAAGATAATATATTCATTCCTTACGCTCTTTTTTTCCCTTTCTTCTTCTTCTTCCTTCCTTCCCTATCTTCCGGCGAGTGTGAGCGGGGGGAGAGGAGTGGAAGGACAGCACACTTACCCAGGATTAAAGACGCTCCGTGTGTCCTCACTGATAATGCTTCCTTTCACACGCTGAGGCTTTTATAGCATATTTCCACTCGGGCTCTTGCTGCTCTCCTTCTAATGATTCCAATGCTATCGCCGCTCTCTGTCTCTCACCACCAAGGCCTCATACTGTCGCACTTCAGCGCTCTCTGCAGATCTTTCAGTACACAATACCCCTGTCATCCTTAATGTTTCCTCTCCTCCCTTTTTTTATTGTATTTCCTTCCCTCTTCAATCCTCTCCTCTCATCTCCTGACTGTAGCACACCCCCCCACTGCTCCTCTGCTCTCAGGTTGTCAGATAAAGGTGAAGATCTTCTTTAGAATGCTTGGCTCTGCTTTTCTACCTTCTTGAGGTTATTTTCAGTTTTTTTCTCCCCCCCCCAAACTATAGAATTTTCTCTCTGAGCTTTGGTGGTGGCATTTCTGATTGGGGGCTGGAGTGAGAGAGGAGGGCGAGTGGGGAGATCTTTTTGCTGTGTGTGACCTTTGTGGATTTCTAAAGCTCATTATTCCTCATTGGGCTCAGCTGTGGCACTGTGGGGGGTGGCACAAGTCTGGTGACAGCTGCTGCTGGGCCGGTGCAGATCCCAGGGAATCTTTTCCCTTTTCTTGTGTTTTTTTTCTTCCTCCTCCTCCCATTCATCCACGCTCTCATTCCCCTCGGCTTCTCCGTCTGACCTTTTACACTTATTTCGCCAACTTTCTCTGTATTTCCGTCCCGCTAAACCCCCCGTTCCACGTCTTCGGTCCACTCCATCTTGCCGCTATGCTTAGCTAACTGGAACTGGCTTTGACAGAAATACCATAATCATTCATGCCACTTCACACTGTCACATTAGCGGCGCCTTAGAATAGCATGTTTTGAAACCAACCACCCATCCAAGAGAAAAAAGCTGTACATACTTATCGCTGAGGGTTGCCGCGAAGGGAAACTTGAGCCAATCCCAGCTCAGATTGGGGGAAGGAGGCGGGGATACATCCAGGACGGATCACCAGTCAATCAGAGGGCTGACTCATACTGACCGTTCATGCTCACATTTAACATTTTACATACAATATTCCAGTTTACATCCAGTAGGTAAAACAACACTTTTCCTTTGTCTTGTTCCGTGAAATTCAACAGAGAAACGTTACTTTCAAACAAGCAGCACATTCAGTTGCGCCTACGTGCATGACGACTTACTGTCACATAACAAACTCCTTACTTTTCCTGAACTCCACGCCATGTTCTATCTGTTGTTACACACCCTCCGGTCTCTAACAAAGCTGAATCGTCACACGAACAAGCTGCCTCTGTATCATTTATATCCAATTACACAAGCAACTTGAACCAGCTTATAGTTTACATGACCAGGTGTGGGTTTGTTTGCATAGAACTCCTCATCAGACTGAGTATACAGCATCGATACATGTCTCGGTCAGATACAGGGATTCAGTTCTTCAACATTTAAAAAGGTGCTATTTGAAAGAAAAGTTGATTTATGAATCTCATTCCCAATTTGTCAAACACTGACGGCTCTTTGTCCCCCCGAACTCCTGACTAACTGTTGCTTCTGGTTCAGCCGTCTCAGACTTTTCTTACGGATGGCACCTTTAAACAAACAACACATTGCTATATTAAAAAGGGACACAGTGTAGTTTCGGAAAAGAAATTAAAACTCAAGATTTTATCATTTACAACTTTAATAAGATAAGGTAATACTACAACCTCAGGATTACTTTTTTCTATAAGTGAAGCTGTGCAGGCTAGAAAAGTGGCAGGGACCGCCAAAAAGAAACACTTTTGAAATTGAATTGTCCTTTAAGGTCAGTCAAAACTGTGCAATGCACCTTTAAGATTTGAAATGGTTTCAGCCATTTAAAAAAGTCTCGCACTGTGATGATAAAAACTTCATTACCCACAATGCTTTTTAGGGCAATAGACAGACCAATGGTGGTATTGCAGCATTTTCTTTGAGAGTGTTTTCAGCTCTGTGTAACTTCTTTGTTGTGCTGGAAGCCAGTCGTTAGTTGATGTAAGTGGACTCTCTGTTAGCGGCACCGAGACGATTTCGGCTACGTCACATCCTTTTGTTCTGAGTCCTTCACGAAGAAATCCACAGTCCAGCGGCAAACAACTCAAACAAAAATTGTCCAAGGGCTTGTATGACTAACTGTGAGAGAGATAGAGACGGGGAAGGTCTCATTTTTTCTTTTCACATTACAATCCACTCACAATAACATTGTTATATTGAATCTGAAATCTACAGGATTCTGCTATCAAACAGATTAATTAGATACATGCACTAGTTTGTTGACATCAGTGATGTGTTGTGCAGAACTGATGGAGCTCATGATGTTAATTAAGTAGATCAAAAGCCTTCAAACCCTTCATGTTACCTTCTTCTGTACTGTGATATGGTTGAAGCAGCCTTGCTTAGCCCCCCAGTTTAGCTGGAAGCTATTTTGTTCAAGACAATTTGGCTTCACCCACACCATGGCAGCAGACCAGTTTAATGTGGCCACGTTATCAGAGGCACACTCTGTATATCTTAAAGATCAAAGTCATTTTCTGTGATTTTTTCCAAGAGAGCGTTGGCTCACTCGCACTCCCGGTTAAATGACGGTTTCTGGCCTCATTACTGATGCCGACTGCCTGGGTTTGGCTGGTTCACATTTTGGACATTAATGAGCAGAAAACGATCAGTGGGATGACGTCCTTTGATGTGGGAGCATGTGTTCTCTGTAGCGATGACGCACCGCGTCGTTCGTCTAGGTGCTGCTCACAGAAGTTATCACATAAAATCCCAAATTTTATTAAAAACCATACGATGAACAGTGTCTTTCCCTCAGAAGTCCTCTCCAAGAATAATCTACCGAGCGAATAAGAGCAACATCCCACATTTCTCTTTTCTGATTGGTAAACATCATCTATATATTCTGTACTCCAGAAGGTCATGAGGAGAGTGCAGCGCTGAATCATACTTTCAGCGTCAGCTATCAGTGATCAAGTGGCTGGTAATTTGAAGGTCAAGAGAGCTGCTGTGGTGGAACACGCGGGAATAAATAAAACATGTTGCATTCAGAGGGAAAAGTGTGGCCACGTTGGACAGCCACCGCCAATTAAACTTTCATGTAGTTTGATCAGATACCTCTCAGATCCTTCTTCCAGATGGTCGGGGCTTTAATATAGAAGCTGTTTCTAGTAGGAATCAATAGCAGCCTCTCCACACAGCGCAGCTCGGCACCTGGGGAAGGAGTCCCACCGCAGTAACAGCGTCTCGCCCCTCTCCCCGTCATGCCCGGCGCATTCTGACATGTAAGTACAGCAGCTGTAATTGCAAGTCATTGAGATTCATTAGCCGATTTCCTTCCCCAGCAGCGCAAAATCCATACAGAAGTGCCCTTTCGTGGATTGCTCCTCTCAGCCCCTCGGAGGACTTTGATGGATGAATATGTTTGGATAGAGTTCACACAACCAAATGTTTCCCACCGTCACGTTGCAGGAAATGCACGGCCAATTGACACTTTCTTGAACGCGATATTGTCGGCGTGGATTGTGAGGAGAGCGCCTGGAACGGGCGGTCAGACACGAGTGAGACATTGTGGTAAATGCAACGCAATTAACAGAGAGATACCATTAAGTTAAATGGGCGATCACCTGCCAGCTAATTCGTTTACAACGAGGCTGCAATGCTCCAAACTACTTGCTATTTATTGCCTCAGAAAAGTCATGCTAACCGTTGCATTATTTATCGCACATTTGCACAATTTTGAGGTCTAATAGATCTAATTCCTCTACTTGACATAAACAGTTAGCAGCAGCTGACTTGCAGCCATCCGCTTTCTTTATCCAACGTGTCATGAATGTAAGACAAATTACTCTGTCCATCGGCTCCTGGCAATTCCAATTTGTCTCTCAAATTTGACCTTTAGGACTGACTGTCCACACTTTAATTTGCAAGCAGTCAAGCTGAATCGCGTGTCACGGCATCATCTCCATTTGTTGCTGTGGTAACAACGCAGACATGTGGACATATGGTGTGTCTGACACATAATGACAAAAACATGAAAAAAAACAAGCTGCAAGATAGAAGAAGATTGGAGAGAGACTGGCAATGGGAGACATCTCCAGAGACAGAGGAGACGCAGCCATGTTTTATGCTTCTGTCACAGCTAACTGCTCTCTGGATGGGACAGCAGTGTTTGAGTGTTCAGGTTAAGACACGGCTATATTATCTCAAGGTGAACTGGATTCTTTTTTTCCATCCAGATTTAATAATATCACTTCGATTCCAGTCTAGAAAAGCCACAAATCACATTATGGGGTTTTGCAAGTCAGAACATGGACTAAAGAAACATGAGGACTGAAATGGATTTTAAAGGTGCAGTATGTAAGAGTTGCATATCTCCAGTGTAACCGCTAACTGTAGCCGTCCTTAGCTAGTCTGCAGAGATAGCCATACAGCAAGAAGTTTGAAGGGGGAGCTCAGGGGGCCAGGGGTTCCTCAGTGTTCACACCACTAGCACAGGAGCTTTGGACTGGGATGGTCTGCGGCTAGCGGGTGTGCATGAAGGGGCAGTATTGGTTGTCATTCAGTCCATCACTTTAGGTGTCTAAACTATCTCAACAACTAGCAGCTGGATCCAACCCAAATGCCAGAATAAATGTTATTGTATCCATGTATATGTGTACACGTCTGCAGATATTCAGAGGATACATTGAAGAAGAAGAGGTTAAGAGGTTTTGGCAAACCGAGGCCGAACAATTGTCCCAACGTGTGGTTACGCATACTTATCTTTTGGCTGGCAAGCGTCCTGACACCTCGACAAACATTTTTGTACTATCGGAGAAAATACCTTTTTTGCATGAAGTGGTCTCGTACAAAATCGGTTGGATTGTCATGAAGTTTGGTTAAGGTGTTTCTGGGGATCAGAGGATGAATCCCATGAATCATTTTGTTGATCTCTCGACTCTTCATCTCAAGCGGTCATCAGGTTCAAATTGCAATTAGTCCAATCCTTTATTTCGGTTTATGGCTAGATTACTGTAACGCTAATTACATCCCCAGACAAAGGCAGTAGGTATATTTTGCCAATTGAGTGCATTCACGCTCTGAGCAAAGCCTCTGGCTGAAACATGTCCGCTATGATATCTTAATTAACTGTGACATTGTAAAGGCAGTGATGGCTTTGATTTTACTACATCAGACATTACCACCAGCCACAGCTGTACCCTCTGTTTAGTGATCATTATTAAATGTTAGCATGTTTAGTACACTGTAAATAGGGTAAACATTACCTGCCGTACATCAGCTCGTTATCACTGAGAGCATGCCGGCATTAACAACACCTCAAAGAAGCGAGGAACGTAAGTAGACTGGCTGTGAGCTTTTTCTTCTCACTTTGTTATTCTTGGCAGGATTCTTTTTGCTTCAGTAATTCAGGGCAAATGCAACAAAATAATCCATATAGTGTTCTGCATGTAGGCTAAGGAACAGAGAGGTTATGCAAAGAGGCTGCACCAGAAAAAAACGACACAATCTCCAGAGTAAATGTTGGCAATCTATGTTTTATGAAACCATTGACATGTTGAAACTTAACTACAGGTATTTAGGTAAAATGTTCTGCTTCATGTTGTGACAGTGCTAAAAATAAAATAGATATTTAACTTGTAATGTCAATTTCGTCACAAGTTCCCGTCAAAAATATCTGTTTCCTGCTACAATCTGGGCTGGATTGTCAGGAGATCCCATTAGAAATATCCAGTGGTATCATGTGTCACGGTTTGGGTGTTGGGTTCAGTAGTTGTTTACTGTTTCATTTTGCATTTTCATCCTCATGTGTCATTGTTGTGTTACTTCTCGTCTTCCTGTTTACTAATGTTGACACTCTTGAACCGTGGTCACTGGCCTGCCAGCCTAGCCTGCAACTCCACTACCCTCCCGTCCTCCTCCCAATATGTCAGGTCATGTGGAAATGTTAATACGGTAAATAGGTAATGTGAATAAGCATCAGTGGTTTGCGGAAATGTTACCCACCATCATTTCATCCTGGCGAAGGGACTGAAACAAACAAACTGTCTCGCTGTCATATTCACTCGAGGCTCATTTCGGTGGAAAGAACACGGATGCGTCTTACGTAAGAGCATTAGAGCACACAGCGGCTGTACTCGGTCTTTAGGCTACTCGTGTTTACTTTGGGCAGACAGGTGTCTCCATGTGCTCTGGACTGGTGGTATGCACAGACAGATGACGCCGCGGAAATAAAGATCAGCGGGGTGGAAGATTTCGACGGGAAAATGGCACAGGCCAAGGAAAGTAAAGAAGGACTCGCAGGGAGACGAAGAGATAAAGAAGGAGTGAGGTGGACGATGAAGAATGTCAGAGCTTGGATTCAGGCACACATGTGTCTGTAGTTCTTTATTGTACATGCAACACTACAACCCCTGAACACTCCTCTAATGGACAAGTCATTCTGAGATGCAGTATCACAAACAGGAATAATATGCTGCTACCTCTGATTAGCTTTCGGGTCCATTCAGGAGGCTGTTTAGGCTGTGCTCTCTGTGCCGTACTCCTGTATACGTGTCTAACTCTGATAAATTGCGCTGTTTGGGCCTTTCTCTGCACACCAGATCATATTTCATGCCACACTGCCCAGGAGGGAGGAGAGTGGGGGCTGGGAGGTAAAGAGGGGGTCTAAGAGGAATATGAGAAGGAGAAGAAAGGGGAGGAATTAGGTTCACACATGTGATGTTGATCAGTGGTGTCTCTGAAGCAGCAGGCACCTCGCCTCCAGGGTCATTGGTTTGCCTGACATCCATCCCATTCCAGGAAAATCAGACCTATTGCTGTGTACATCCCTCATGCACGTGTTATAGAAAACTCATTGTAGATGTTTGGACGAATAAATGTGATCTCTAAACAGCACGATTGCCTCTGTTGTTTCATATTTATAGGTGACGATGGCCTTGCCAAAATGTAAGCTTAATGAATATCCTCGAGTGGGTGAGTACGAGATGTGAACAGACGTTGGCCGTGGCTTTCGGTGCCTTTTCATTTGCATGATGGTTTCATTCGGTGTGGGATGATAGAGACACGGCTGCCATCAAAGGCTATTTATGATCACCAGTAAAAACCATCTAATTTACGTTCCTCTGATTCGAGACACCAATTTTATTTTCATCAGCAAACAAAATGAGCTGGCCGCCTGCCGGAAACCAACATCGTCCACGTGCCGAATGTGATGATGACTAAAATCTAGAAACAGTCAAAAGTGACACCCTTGAAAGCCCCAAGCAAAAATCACACTGGTTTGATGATGGCATGTCAGCGGATGGAACTGAAAGGTTGGACCAAAACAACAAAAACACAGAAGTATATCACGGTGTTTATTTTACGTTTCAAAAGTAACATTTTTAAAATACTCAACCTCATGATTTTCTTTTTAACTCTAAAGAAATTTAACAAATCCAAGGACGGCAGCAGAGCACGGTGTCAGAACAAAATTACAATGGCCAGCCTCTTTTTTGCTCTCAACACGTTGAAATTTGGCAGCCTGGTCCTCTTATAATTCTGATGCTGAAGTCACCCCTAAAGAGCCACTTCTGGATCAGGGGGTCACTGGGGTGGTTGGATGGGTCATACACTAGACCTACCCTATGGAGACCAGGGTTCACATCCCGGAAACCAAGGTTGGTGTCCCGTTTGTGACAAAGAGCGGTTTGTTTTTAAGTTATGTTAAGTAAGTAAGTAAGTAAGTAAGCATATGGAAATGACATAAGTTATGCTATGTGAGAGAGTTATGTCACTTAAGTTCAGGCTATTAAACTGAACTTAGTCCATTTAACTCAAAGTGTGGTCTCTTCCTAAACCTAACAAAGTAGTCTTTGCGCCTTAACCAAACCAAACTGCTTGTATTTGAAGAGAAGGGAGTGAGAAACGTCTTGCCACGGCAAAATCCAAATGACAATGGTCTCTTCCACAGTTTTCCTTAATGCATTGAACTGGCTGCAAGCTTGACCATGGTCCAAGTCCATGGCGACCGGGAGGAAAGTTTGAGTTCAGGCTCAGTTACAGAAGGTCCACTGAGTTCAGTTCTGTGATTGCATCAGTGTGTTAGTGCCCTCCGCTGTCACTGCAGAAGAAAAAGATCTTTCATCTGCTTCTTGTGGTGTTGACATGAAAAGTGGCCGTACGGTCGGCGTCTTTTAATCTTTTCTCTCCGTGCCCTTGTCAAGGCCATAATCTGTAGGCTCGCTCTGAATATTAAATATTATTGTGATTGAGTTGTTTTTTTTAGAGTAAATACTATTCAACAGGATGTGTCTCATTATCATAAAAAATTAAAATTGAGTTTTGCAACCCCCCTGTCTGTCAAAATGACGGACAGGTAGGAAAGACTAATGCAACCTTGAGAAAAAGATAAGCAGAGAAGTGCCTTTGTAACAACACTTTTCAAAGGCCGTTCTCCTCTCTTCTGTTTGAAAGGCCTGTTTTGATGCAAGGTACACAAGTATTTTCTGTCACTGGTATCTGTCAGTCTACCCTCTCACGCATAACCGAAGCATGCTGAGCAGTCACTTAGGCAAAAATGGCTGCCTATAATACACAGAGGGGGGCCAAGGATGGCTGCAGGCTCAACAATTTCACTCTTGTGTCTTTTGAATGCCTGAATATAAAAAAAGAAGATATAATTGACTCTAGTGGCAGCAAATAAAGAGAGCATTCATTTATATCTGCAGCCCCTAATGCTAGATAAAAGCGGAATTTTGAGCATTTGTTGAAGATAGCTGAGTGAGAGCAGAATGAGAAGCAGTTGAGAGAGAGAGGGGAGGAAAATAAGTATGTTATTCTGATAGTTGAGGGAGGAACTAAGATAGGGCGAGTTTGAGGGAGGGCAAAAAGAGATAGAAGGAAAGGGGTGCGTGGGGTGGGGAGGGGGGAGACTAGTGGGAGAGAAGAAAATGTCCTGTGTCGATAAGCGGGGAGCCAATCTCAGCCAACATATGGAGCGGCGTTGAGAAGGAGCTCCTTCAGCACAGGGCCTTATCTGCAGAACGACTCCTCTTCAGCCTGATTGAATGACTAATCTCCTGGTCTGACAGCATAACAAGGCTGAAAGTACACAAAGACACAGAGCCCGAGGAGATGGAAGGAGCTGGCCAGCCGGGGAACACTGCAGGGCATTTAGCCTCGGGATACAGGCAGGAAGACACAGAAGTAGCGTGGAGGAATAAAATGATTGACAATACAGGGAGCGAACAGCAGAATGCTGCGAATTACTATTCCAAACGAATGACATCTAAGCAAAATAGGAACAAAAAGGCTGGTGATATAAACAAGCAAAGGAGCGGAACAATACTACATGGCTTCAGACAATCGTTGTGCAGAGCCCTCTTCCTGTTAGAGGATGGAGAAGTGTGTGAACATGAATATTGAGTAATTTGTCACGCGAATTTCCCCAAGGAGAATCACCTGCGGCATGCCTGAACTCTCCCTTACCCACCGCTGCCCGCCACTGATTTTCTCATTTAGACCTCCACAAGTAATTAGAGTTCATTATGAGCATTCCTGATGCAATTACTTAGCTAATGGAATCTAATTAAAAACCTGCAGTCAACTGCCCCCATTGTTGTTGCCTCGCACAATGGGGCGTACATACCTGTTATTATCAATGCCTTTAAGTCATCGGTGGATAAACAAAAGAGGAGACTGATAACGGCGGGATGCAATATGATTTCCCCCCGTGCTTTAATTTGTTTGAGTTTTGGAATCACAATGGAAATTGGAGCATATGCTGACAGCGACTTAAACTACAGTAAACAATAACTATAGAGGACTGTTGGGACTCCCTGATGGCAAATTTGACAAATTCCAATAAACATGTCAAAGTTGTTTCTGAGTGCCATTCATCAGAAACAAATCACTTCCACTCACCAAAATCTTAGAGGAGGGATATTTAAAGGGGAACTCAAGCAATTTGGTATCGTACTTCAAGGAGATTGTGAGAGACAGCATAAAAATAAGTAAGGTCAACATGAATGCAGCAGAGGCACAATAGCCTGTCCCTGTATGGTTCGAGCTCACAGAACAATGAATCCTACACTTCTCATAATGCAACTCTGATGACGTCTTACATTAGTCGGTCACTGGATGTAGACTGTTGGTATAAGCCTGCCAATAGGCGATAGAAAACACAACAACAATGTCTAAGCTAGCAACCGACACCCTTGAAATGGCAAGTTACCCTAACACCAACGGTATGAACCTAAACAAGCGAGCAGTTGGTACCTTTTCTTGAAGGGGTTCATACATTTTAATGCCTGGGCTCGCCTACCCAGTTGCTGCATCCTGGGCTTTATACTGCTCTAGTTATTGTGATTGGTTGAAAGAAATATCAAAACAAGCCGGATTGCTTTTCTCCCTACAGCCGGATACCAAATAACCCTATCACAAAAGAACCCCCTCCAGACCTGAGCCAGTGCCTTGGTCAAGGTCACTGACTGAAGAGTCAACCTAGCGTACATGTTTTGATGGTGGGGGGTAACCGCAAGCACAACATGCAAACTCAGCAAAGAAAGTCCCTGTCCCAGCAGGTTTTGAACCCAGGACCTTCTTCCTGTGAGCACTGCACCACCATCGTACATCACTCCGTTGTTATAGTGTGAATGTGCTGGTCAATGATGTTGTGTGTATCTTAAAAACAGAAGAGGACATTAAATAACTATGTTTCTAGGGTTTTGTTATTGAGGATGACAATTACCAAACAACCCATCAGCTGTCTTCAGATTCTGATTCAAATGTTGCTAAATCCGAATTGGTACACCAAGATATGTAACCAATACATTACTGTACCGACCCACTCACCTCTTAATACAATTCTCCATTCACTAACAAGACCACACCAAGTTTAACTGTTTGAAGTAGTTTATTTAAATGTTGGGAACATTTGGAGAGGATAGTAAAGGAGGGGTCGGGGAGTTGGATGAGGAAAAGGGTTGAGGTCGGTGGATGAAGAGGGGGCTTTTAGAGGGTCTGCGGGTTTCCCGGGCCGTCTAGGAACCAGGGGGGATGGTCCAGATTAAGAGTGGGGGTACGTCTGGATGGGCACATGTCCTAATAGGCGTGGCTTCATTGATTGGCTGGACCTGGGTGGCAGATCAGCGAGAGGATTGGAGTGGTCCAGTTCCTGAATCCTAGTTATAATAACTCCATTTCATTTTTAAAGCCACATTTTTTATGTGACTGAGAGTTCTGATGGAAAAAAAGTGTGTGATAAATATGTCAAAGTGAATCTCAAAGGAAGGTTTCTCATTCTTATCCTCATATGTCGTCACTAATATACACTGTAACGGCACAGATTCTTTCTGCCAGTGTCTCAAAAACCCAATCTAGGGCTGTGGAACCCTATGTGCCCTCTCTCTTCCCTTTCTCCGTGTTTCTCTTGATCATGATTTGCATTGCATTTCTCAGGCTGACACCAGAGTATGATTTAAAGATGTACTTTCAACTGAAAGTAAAAACATGTAGGTCAGACAGGGTGGCTAGAACAACTTAATATGAGTGGTACACAGACGGGTACAAGAGTGCGATAAGGGACTTTATTACTTTCTGAAAACATTGCCAGTAGCATACTGAGACAGCCGAATAAGAAATAAACTCTTTAAACAACCAAATTCAAGTACAAAAACAAGATGAGTGACATATGGAGCAAAAGAACTGTGAGTGTGGACTTACATCATGTTGCTCCCAGATGCCGATGCATAAGAGCAATGTTTCATCTGAGGCTTAAGCAATTCCCTGTTGAGAGATAAGGAGCCATGTGGTGACGCATGTTTATAACCTTTGATTTGAGCACATTCACATTCACATTCAGGAGCATTGCTACAAAGTCAGCCATGCAAGGCACATTGACTCTCCGTGCAGACCATTCGGCTCTTTGATATGACCAGACATGAATCATAAAAGGACTATTGATTTCTGGAAAGGAGAAAAATTAAAAGAAGAGGCTCAAATGGACCATTCATTAAAAGATGAATGACGCAAGCGTATTTTAGTCATTTTCTTTTTACTATTGTATTAAATGTGCCACACATACATGCCTGATGAATCTGGTTGATGACACACAAGGCTTACATATTATTCTCCCATGTAATACAACTGGTGAAAAAATAATTTATATAACCATTTCTTTCCCTTTTAGATCAGTTAACAATGTGTTGAATCATTAAAAACCATTTTACTGAACAAGACAAACCGACTGACAATGAAAACTGCTGCATTGTTCATCAAAATAAATAATTGCACTCAAAGGCATAAATGCAGGAGTTTATTAATTTTATCTGAAAAGATGATAATCTTATCCAGGCCTCATTTCTACATTGATATCAAAATCGTTATTGTTGTCAGTAAAACACACCCAGGTCTGTATCTCTCACTGAATGTGTTGTCCTGTAAAAAGTACTGAAACTTTGTTGTCAGTGTCCAGTTGGAGAAAATTTTAACATCCATTTGTAGGATAACATGCACAACTGTCATTTGGAAACGTATACATATAAAGGGGTGTCATCTGCATAAGAACAGATGCTACAGGTTGAGAATGATGAACCCAAGTACAGTTTTTAACTGCAAATGGATCCCTTGGGCACATCAAAAAAATATATAAATTTAAATACACAACAAGGAGTTTTTAACTGTTAATGAAATAGATATAGAGGCCTCTCTACAACCTAGCAAGTGAACAGAACCATCAGCAAGAAAATTTGCTATTTCTGTCAAGTTATTGATAGACATATATTATTAAAATAAAGAAATAGAAACCGTGATAGAGCATGGATAAAAACACACTTGGTCAACCATAATCCATCATACAACAGATGGAGTGAATTGCAGAAATATTATCAATTTAAACAATTTTAAAATTGGTGCTCATCTGCCGACACTGGTTTGTTTTATGGCAAATGATAATAACTTTAGCTTTCTCAGAAAAAAAAATACTGTTGTCAAGCACTGCAGTTCAGCTTATGAGCAGCACTGAAAACATTATCTTTCTTTCACCATCATATTACTTTCATCCACAGTGGTCAACAGAATCAACACAAAACAAAAGTGCCTCATGCCTAATCATATTAAAGACAATGCCTAAGAGTTCCTCCCACTTAACATTCTCCTGGAGGACAGTGTGGTCTTATGTATCAGAGTAGCCCTAGGATTTAGTTAATCCCCTAAAGAGACATCTTGCATCACAATCAGGGCTTTCTAAGTGATATGTTTGAAAAGTAGGCTAGATTATGAAAAATGCTGTTTAAGAAAGAAGCAAGTTGGAGGAAAACCAGCTTTCCAAGGCTTTTACTGAAGAATAAAAGATTGGAATGTGAAATTATTTAAATGAAAGAAATCAAGAATTCTTTAACAAAAGTCTGAGTCTTAAGTGTAAACAGACAAATACCAATAATGAGGTGGATAACAATAATTCTGCAGTGGTGGTGTAGTTGCAAACTTTGCGCCTAATTTGAGCTCTGCTTTCAACCTCATGTTAGTTACCTTGTGTGTTCATAATGCGGTGAAGACCTCGGTAGTTCTTGTGAGTCCAGAGTTATCGGCTGCAGGAGGACAGGTTGGTAACGAGATGAGATGTGGATTCATGTCATTATATGACAGAATTCCAAAATATGCATGTCTGACACAATGACTTTTTCGATCCTTGAAATCAATTTTGCAGTTTTGTTCTATTCCATTATTGTTATGACAAAGAGATGTTTTCTCTCTTTCTTTTCTAGGAACTGTTGATTCGGTGTCCTTGATAAACCTTTCTGATTATAACAAAGTACACAGCTTTTCAGGTTTTGTTCCTATTGTCATTTTGATACATACAACGTGTGCGGTATGAGAAAAATAATTAACTTAGGTCGATGAATGCAAAGGGTGAATTAGTCAGCTTTTGAGCAAAATGACTCATATCTGACTGCTTCTTTGTAATTTAAGTCCTCTCATAACATGTTCACAAGTCACAGTTGAGTTTTAGTGCACTCTAAAGGTTAGCCTACAGCTAGAGATTACACGCCCACTAAACGAACTGACTCACTCCCTCACTGAGTCAACAGCCCATCATCCGCAAATTGAAAGGAATAGCGTGGCTGCTTTTGCTTCTCACCCAACCTCTGCCATGGAGTCATGAACTTGTTAGTAACAGTGAGTCCTGACCCTCAGTTCCCTCGTGGAAACTATCTAATGTCTAATGGGGGTTTCTGTCATTTCACTCACATTTTTATGTATAATCAGATATTTTTGATGCTATGTGCCTTTCCCTTAACCCTTACCCCTGGCTATCTTGAGGGATCAACAGACATGATGTGCCTAAAACTCTTTTTTCAACATTGTAGAGTGGAAAGCAACTTTGTTTTAAGCTTACACAAACATTGTTAATTAGTTAAATCCAAATCCAAATAAACTGGATGAATTCTAATCAATGATAATCTAGTTCTATCATTTTCTCTAACCAGGCACTGTTATTAAAAACACTAGACTGCCCTCTGAGGGAAAGTGAGTGTGCCTTGTTTCAGCAAATACCCAGAAATGAAATATGTATTTGTTCAAGTGACAAAGCCTTCGAACGGCCTGAAGAACTATGACTGTTGGGAGCACAGGAGGAAGGCGAGTGACGCAATCTGCTGAAGGAGGAGGTCAGGGTGGATGCATGGGTCAACAAATTGTCAGATCTTATCATAAGAGATGTCTGTTCATGTCTTGTTCCTCACTGTCAGTGTCACCCTAACCCCTAACCATCTGTGTTGACCCGTCCTAACCTGGAACCCCAACCCTGATCCTTGTTATAAACCCTAACCCTTGGAGCCAACTCTTCCTATATCCTAAACCTGAACCCTAACCTCCTGACCCCTTACCCCTAAACCCTGGATGTAACCCTTGGTGCCAACCCTTCCTGGACACTAACCCTGAATCCCAAACCCTAAACCCAGGGTGTAAACCCTAACCTGATTTGGTATCAACTCTAATGATAAAACTACACCCATCACCGTCTCCAAATGGCCACTACTAATGGACAGAGTAACTACAATGCAAAAACAAAACAAAAGCCATAAAAATCACCTATGATCTAAACGGTCATATTTAATACCCACCTGAGGCCTGTGCTACAAATCAGGTTTCGTGGTTTGCAAGGTAGCTTCAGAGTTAACACTGGATTTTCTGTTCTATAGCAGGTTATGCTGGGAATAACGGATCAACACATGTAAAGAGCACAACTTTGTATCCAATCAGTTATCTAGAAAATGTCATAATCATTTATAGAAGATCATGTGGAGCTTAAGATCATGATAGGTGTACACCTGTGTAGGTGGGCCCCCTTCTGTCTTCATTTCATTTTTTCCCCTTGTAGCTGCAGAAAATGTCAAAGCAATTTCATCAGAATTCCATTGTTCTTTTCATACCGATATCATCCTACAACAGAGGCTGGCAGAAGCCTTGAACTGAGTATGAAAGTACTGTTAAATGTTGTTTCTATATATTTTTGTTTTAGTAGCTTCCACATTCATGGGTAGCAGCTAAAAGAACGAGTCTAAAATAAAGTTAACTGTGTGGAATAAACACATTACTATTGTCAGATCTACTCGTGCCGTAATGACGGGGCAGTGATATTCTATACCTATTAATTTAGACATTCACATACATATATAACAATTTATTGTCAACTGTCTATTTACGGCGCTGGTGTATGCATTTACCCTCCCCTACTAGTTGTTTAATTGCTTGCTCTTCTTTAACAACATGTTCCACGTTGCCAGTAGACCTGCCCATGTTAGTAAAACCTGGACAGATTTATCAAGTTGCTTACCAGCTTCATGCAACTGCTTAACATTGATTGCGATTGTTAGGGGGGAGGATGTCAGACAACTTGTATTGTGGTACAGGCCTCTGGTGTTAAGTCTAGCCAAAGCTGAGGATCCAAATACAGACACAAAGCAGGTTGGTAATTGACAAACATAAGGCGTGGTAAAATAGAATAAAGCCAACATCCAAGGAACTGGAAAAAAAAGGCAGGTGACAAACACTTGGCAACAGAAGCAGTCTGATAGAAATCAAAGAAAGAAAACCAAATAAATATACAAACACTTAAACTGAATCATGGGGGACAAAAGCTGGAACACCAAGGACACATAAAGAGAACTTTGAAACAGATGAGAAACCGCAAAATTGACTCAAAACAGACAAACAAGGACTAAATGCACATGGACTAATTAACGAATGAAATACAGGGAAAAAGACAAAGACAGGAAGCTTACCACAAAACACAAATCAGGATAAACCGTACAAATAAAAGTTTGATCTCCATGTAAAACAGGAAATACCTGTCATGATGATCAAATTCACAAGTTCTCTGACCTTCAAGTCCATGCTAGCAACACAAACCACCCGAGGGATTTTCTCCATTTCTTGTATGCTTCTTGTGTTCAGTCCACATTTTCTGCATTAAAACAGTCAAACCCAGGAGACTCAGTGCCTCTCTCCGTGGTGCTGAAACTACTCCAGCTTATCAAGGCTTTACTTTTTGACATTAACTCTGTCTGTGTCAGAAAACACAGTCTTGCAACCACATGCCCAGATGATTAATAAAACCTGTGTGACTCACAGAGGACTGCTGTACAATTACTGTTGGCATTACTGTTGCACCACTTCTTTTTCATGTGAAAGGGATCAAAGGAGTCATCAAACCAACTCCTTGTTTTTGAAGTCCTACAACTCAACCAAACCTCACTGAAACTTTTAATTAATTTAGAATTTCACTGCTACATATTGTATACAAGGTGACATGACATTTGTTGATCATGGAGGAGCTTGGGTGATTGGACAACGATACGATATTTACCGATACAGGGGCCTGCGATCGATATGAGACCATATCATATGCCCAGGGGAATTTCAAAATAAAGGCGTATCTTAATGATGGCACCGATATGAATTGATGTATTCACTTTGCATCAATGCTGGGGGATCGTTGATCATTAAATTAATAAATTGATTCAATTCATGTATCGTTACACCCCTTGTATGGATATTCCACAAATGCAGTATGTCTTAATGCATAGGCTGGGCCGTTAATGCGGCCTGGGAGTTCAAGCAGTACTTCTGCAGACTCAGTATTTCTCAGTGTAGATAAATATATGAGAAAAGAAGAAACTGTTCTTTTTCTTTTTACTCCGCATAACTCAGCCGCTCCATTTCCAAGGCAGCCTTAACTCTCTTCTCTCGGGCTGAATTAAAAATGTACCTGATGTGTGTTTAATGCAAATATCAAACACATACTTAAAATTCTCTCAGCAGTTTTATCCTTTGAATATTTTTCAGTATTTCAGGGTGTTGGAGGATTTTATATATTGCTATCTAGGAGTCTATTCCTCGTGTCTCTTTCTGCTACTGTAGCATTCCAGTGTGGCTTCTGTCTTGGAGAAAAACACTGCCCCGCAATAATTTGTGTAAGGTGATTGAACAGGAAAACTGTATTTTAACCACATTTCCCACATTGTGCAATGCTGTTAATAGGGGGTTGGACCTGCTGTGTGATGAATACACACATGTCAGTGGAGATGGAGATAAGGGGTGCACTTGATAATGAGGCATTGCTGTAGACAGCTACAGGCATGGTAAGCTTTAAAACTGAGTGAGAGGAGAGGAGGGTAGAGCGGTATAAAATAGAACATGACAAGACTGTTGGATCTCCACTTATTCTCTCCAGCTGAGCTGTAGTTTGATCGCAGCACTGGGACTAATTTCTTGGCAGTTTCCAGGCAGTCTGCCTTTGTAGGCGGGCAAAGGTTTAGATGGAATAACTTGAACATATTTCCCAGCAGTCCCCGGGCTTGAGAATTGGGACAGTGAGGATTGCTAATTGAGTCAATTATAAGGTTATGTGTGAAGGACAGCTGAATGCTCATGTTTTACATGAAACTCCGCAAAACACATCAGAGGGGACCGTCTTATCTACTGTATGCCTGCATGTCTGTTCAAACTCCGTCTGGCTGCCGAATTCTTAAATAGCCGGTTCCTCCAGTTAACCCGGGAGTTAACCGCATGCTTGTAACTCTCATCATCTCGCCGGGCTGCTTTGTGCAGTCTTGTGTCACTGCTCCCACAGCCTCGCCAGCAATAGCAGAAAATATTAGGTTTTATGATGATTTCTGAGGGCTACCAGCCTCTCGCTGAGGTTTGGTATTAGATCTGTTTTCCTTCAGCCCGCAGGGAACCCTAAGACACTCACTAATGGATTCTAATGAGCTTAATTTGCTCCAGGATGAGTGATAAGGCGGTGAGAGCACTGAGGCATGTCTTAAGCCTCTATTTTACGAATATCACACACTGGGAAAGTAAAGAGAGCGTGCAGGACTCTGTGCTGATGACGCTTGATGCTGAAGCACAGTCAAGGTTAATGGATGAAGTTTCCTAGATGCCAGATGCCTTTTGATGTGAGGATGAAAACCATATTATCATCACTAACCATGCTGCTGCTGTTGTGTATGTGTATATAAATAGCGACGCATATTGTTGTTAGGAATGCAAAATATGTTTCAAGACACAACAAAATCTGATGAGACCTATAGTATGTTGGATCTGAACCTCAGGTGTGCATGTACTACAGTTTAGGACTATCGTGTGTCCAGCAAAGGAAGGAACGACTACTGTTATTTCTATGTGCAGCCACACAAAGAAATAGCAGTTGTAGTTCCTTCCTTCCTGTGCTGTGTTGTGTTGTACATGGACAAATAAATGACCTTGAACATTGAAGACGGGGGTGCAGCATTCAGCGTTAACTTAGTCGTGGAAAAACGAAAGCTTGTCGTTGTTTTGGTAGAACAGACGAAGACGAGCTAAAAATAGGTCCTTGATGATAAAACTTTGATGAAGTGGTTGTTTTGGTTTTGTCAACAAGACTGCAATGTTATGTTGGTGGACTGGGACATTCATAAATTAAGTCATTTTTCACACGATTGTGTGTCTAGTCTGTCTGTCTATCAAAGCACAATCCAAACATCCGGTCAGTGACGGACGTATTCAGATCTTCCAAGAGTCCCAAGTGATGCCGTCCCAAACTGTCAGAGAGTGAAAACAACACAATGGCTTTTGCTTGGCAAGTGTTGTTATTATTAACAGCCTGTATGAAGCTTATTTTTCTCTGTTATTGTCTCATATTGTTTAAGTGTGATACGTGCTGAGTGATAATCATTAGGTGCTGATTGTAGGTTTTACAGAATTTCTAACCATGGAAACATGTAGTGTCGGCATTATCCTTGGATAAGGGTTGGATGGGGGTTGTTGTTGTATCGATGATAACCATGATATTGATATTGTGTCAATAGTACACATGATAATATCAAATAATCTTGCAGACGATAGGCCTCGTGGATCTTTTGGTCATTGGTACATCTGTTTGCTTTCACTATTCATCTCCTTGTTCCTTTTGTACATGTTTATTTTTTCAAGCTTCCTATAGTTAATAATGATGTTATTATTGGACAGGACAATTGTTCAGTTAAAATCTGAACTATTGTGACAGCCTGACACTCGAGAGGGCAAAAATAATTTGATTGTATTACGGAAACAAATTTAATGGCTAAGAAACCGTGTTGGAGTTAGAAGGGAAATATAAACCATTTGAGAAAAGGTAAACATACATTTGTGTGTGAGACATGTGCACGTGTGTGTGTGTGTGTGTGTGTGTGTGTGTATATAGCCAGATGGGTTTCACCTGGCACTTTGTGAGCTTTTATCATCTGGATGTAATGGGCCCCTGCTAAGCATGAGCTGTTATCTCTGTGGGTTCACAGAGTGTAATCCCTTTTTCAATATTCTGTTTGGGTTCTGGAGCATGATTAGATGTGGCAAACGTGTGAAGCAGTGAATGCTGGAAACAGAGAGGGAATAGAACCGTGACGTGTGGTAAGTTTGTCTTTATAATGGCTGAATGGATATGGAGGGGGGAACCGCGACTTGAGTTTGCCACCTGTAGCTCGCGAGGAAACCTGTGGATTAGACCCCGGCGTCACCCTTTAACCCGTCTCCCCCACCCTGTCGAGAATGTAATTATTCCCCTCTTATCCTGCATATTACATGCAGAGGCACACCTACACCCATACGATGCTTCAGCAGTGTCAAGCTTTCAAGTGGGCAAACACAATGTGCTTTTTTTTACCCCCCTGATCTAATTAATGCACCAATTAAGAAAAAGGAAAACTGGCTTCCCAAGGGCAACTTTGCCCGGGCTCTGCTAATTAAATCTTGAAAACATGAGTGATATGCTTCCTGATCAGATGTGACAGCTTGTTCCTTGATGCAGACGGCTACAATAGGTAGAGGCCACACACACACACACACACACACGCAGGTAGAACAGTGGGGAACACTTCCGGCCCACTTAAATCTCTGTTAAGGTCCAGAATGTGATGTGCTTGAAAAGATAAAGGGAATATTTATGCAGCATTCATAAAAATGAAACATTTCAGTCAATTTTTTTTGCACAGGTCAGCACCTTTATGCAAATAAACATATTTATGTACATTTTATTTTTGCACTCAGACCTGACTGTGGAGAGATTTCAGTGTTTACTTTCAGTATTAAAAAGCATCGCTGTGCAGTGAGGTCGGAAACTTCCACATCAGCTGGGACATTTTACTGTTTTAAAAGTGCTTTAGAAAAACTTTGCAACAAATAAAACAACACTAACACTTTGAGGGAACACACTGACCATTGCTAATCCACATGCATATAAGTAGCATGTATAAATAACCTATTAATGCCTTATTGTTTCACTATATTCTTCAACAGTTAGTGCATTAGCGAACACCTGCTGCTCGATATCCCAATAACAGCTAATTACTAAGAAGTTGCTTTACATTACAATCTTAATCAGCATTAATCAGCATGTTGAGTTCTTGGTCAAAACTAATTTACTAGTGATTTGACATTTATTGATCCATGTTGATGGTTAGTTTAAAAAATAGCTTCACAAGTACACATAAAGTGCTGTTAATACAGTATGCATGCTTTTAAGCAAATAGTTACGGCTTAATACGCGTTCCCTCATGTAAATGCTAATGAGGTTATTGAAAAACACAACAGCAGACTGGAAAACATAAAACAACAAATCTGAAAACACCATAGCAAACAGGAAAACTCAATACCTCACAAAAACATATGGGAAAACACAAAAACAAAATCAATGCAAAATTGGAAATTAAAATTAATGTGAGAAAACACAACAGCAACTTAGAAATGACAAATGGCTGAACAGAAACCACTCAACAAAACAGAACATTAACTTCCACTGAGAAAGGCACACCAGGTATGGTCGCTTTTATTGACGAGGATCGTCTCTGATTGGACGAACACATTGTCCATGTTTTTATAACAAAGGAAAGGCAACATTCTCTCATTACCATGGGTCCCACTATTGTGTTAATGTAATCGTGGTTTCTCTTTTGTGGTTGTGAATTCTCCTTCGTTAATTTGATTTCCAATTCGTTGTTGTTGTTTCCCTATCAGCCGTTGTGTTTCATGATTTGTCGTCGTGTTTTGTGACTCGCCTCACCCTTCTCCCTCGTTCGCAGCAGGAGACTTAGAGACGGATATCTCGAAAAACATGAGCACGAAAAACAAACTGGGAGTAAGTGGGTAAAGAGTTTATTGTAATTTAGGCGAAGTCACCCAATATTTGTCACGGCTCGGAATTACATTACAGAAACAATCTTTTTTCTTTTCTTTTTTTTTATGAATGCAATTTATATGATGAACATTACTCATACCGCCATCTGCTGCTGTATGTTTAACCTTTCTCTTGCTTTTTGAATGCTTAGTCAGCTGCATCAGCATCTGCTAATGTTTGCATCCACTTTACACCCCCGAGAAGTAATTGATAAAGTCTTTTTTTTCTCCCCCCCCCATTCCTGCATACAGTAACTTCTAATTAAATGCCACAGCTATAACCAAAAGGGCAATTAATGAATTATCAGCGCTGGAGTGCGGCAACAAAAGAGCAGCTATTACAATGCATAGACAATCTAATTAAAATTCTGTACTTCCATCAGTGTGCATTAGCATTTCAAAAGGGGAACCTTGTTACGTAAGTTTTCCCAGCTTGTGTTGTCTTGTGACGGACTGAAATGCGACCTGTGTTGGACACGCCTGGTCATGCCTGTCTAATTTCTCACACACAGCCTATCTGCATATTCAATAATGGAAAAAGCAAAATAAAAAATGGAAAGTATATTAAAAAAATAAATAAACTGGAACAGGAACTGTGTACAAATGAACGCAGCACATTCGAACACTCTGCTGCTGCTTCAATCTGCTGATTTAAAAACCATTTAGATGAATTCTGTGTTCATTATTTTGTCATTGTTATGCAGAAATCTGACCAGAAATTAATCTTAACTTCAAACACAGTGAAGAGGGGGATTATTTCAGAGGTGATGAATATCACCTACATCATCTGAGATTAATTTGCACACTCGAAAACTTCAAGCTGGCTATTAGAATTAACTGCTTATTGATAAGTTTTGTCCTTCCTCTCTCTATTTTTCCTGCTCTCCCCTGTCTGTCTCTGTTGCAAGCTTCTATTTTTTCTTCGTTGTTATTCTTTGACGGCACGCTGCGGTTCTCAGAAAATTACCAAGTCAATTTAGAGCCACTCAATAAAAAGCTGATGTGCTTTAAAATGCAGCCATGGACCGACGTGGAGAGAGGAATCAACACTTAACGGCTCCGTCCTTGCCCCTTACCCTCCGATCCATCTTCCCCCCTGTACGCAAAACCGAGCCCAAGGCCAACAGGTTGTGTTTGTGTTCCGGCCTTGAGCTGCTAATCCCAGAAGACCCACATGATAACAAGGTCGATTAACCTTGACCAATGATCTATATATAGTGATGAGTTTGAACCTTTGCTTTGCAGTAATGGCTGGTTTCCTTTCACAATGGCTTCCTCCTTTGAACTCTCAATGGGAAAGGGTCAATCTGAAGTACTAGGGGACCAGTTTTGTATGTTTCTTTATATTGAAAGATATACACACATGTACAGGAACGAGCTCTGCAGTTGAATTGTGCAATTTACTGAGCGACAGACTGACCTGAAATAACTTTCTGCAAAAATAACCCAGTAGATACAAGTATGATGTCAGTGAAGTGAAGTTGACTTAAGAATTAGTCACTCTGTCGCTATGTATTTACATTTCTGTTGTGTTTTTTTGCCTGGCAACTGCCTTTTTCGGAGAAGAACAGATTTCTAAGAGCACAAGTTAGGCTGGACTCTCAACCCTTTTATTCCAGATTAATAAGAATACATCACTGACAGCAGCTCTGACTGTGGGCTGTAAGGAGTTGCTCACACAGACACTACCTGGCATCTGCAGTTCAAAAGCTGTTTTTGTGCATCTCTTCCGATGATGACAGACAGGGTATGAGCAACAAATTGGCCGGCAGATAAAGTGGCATAAGCAAATTACGTGATAAGGAGCAGCTCAGGAAGCAGGCAGCAGGTCAGGCCTGATGAGAGGATCCGCAGAACAGGAAGCACAATGACGGAGGCTGGAAGCTGGTGCAGAAAAACAAAAGATAAATGCTCACTGTGTACTCGTGGATTATGCCTTGGGAATTCAGTTGTGCCTAGTACGACGCGTCCGACGTGCAGCGGTGAAGGAAGTGCTCAGATCTTTTACCTCACGCAACATTATGAAACTTGTTAACCTTAATATAACAGCTTCAGAATCATGTTTGATGGTTCAGCGTCTTGTAACACGGCGACTTGTGTCTATAACTGTATGTAACTTCAGTGAGAGGGTGGGATCACACCGTTACTTTCATGTTAACTGTAAGATTTTCAGCACACGACAATGTGATGATGTAATGACCTTTGTTTGTAGTTAGCACCCTCACTATTGATGTGTCTCAATTCAGGGTCTGCATCCTTTGGGGGCCGCATTTGAAATCCAAATTATGTCACAATCCTGCGCAAAGGCCCAATTCGAAGGCTCCTCCCCCAAAATGGGGGTCAGCCCCATGTTCCCACAGCTCGATGGTCCCACAGCCCTATGTTCCCACATTTCTAGGACATTTTCAAAATTAGGTCTTGAGTTCATACATGTGGTGAGGGGGGAAAAAAGGAAATGTGGGAACATAGGGCCTAATTTTTGAAAAAATAAATAAATAAATAAATAAATAAAAAATAAATTGTAGAAATGTGGGAACAAAGGCACACTCCCCCAAAATGCAGCCTTCTTTTCCCTCTTCTTCGGGGATGCACCACTACTATCCTTCATGGCCTCACATATCCCAAGATTCTTTGCGTGCCCAAAAAAGGAGAGAGAGAAAATGGCGACATCATGTGGCTCAGATCGTCACTTTTGTGGGCCTGGACGGCAGAAATCGTGACATACGTTTAAAACATCTGGTGACGCAACCAGGAAATGCTCCAAAGGCTAGACCGTCCCATTTAACAACGGTTGACGCGGTTAACAAGGTCTCTCTGAAGGACTCGCCTTCGAAGACCACAAAGGCCGGGTCCTTCGAAGGATGCAGGTCCTGAATTGTGACACAGCAATTGTCTTTTACAGACCAGGGATTTTGTATTTAAGACAGTGGTGTCGCACTCAGAAACTGTGGGATGCGCCAAATATAAAAACACCAATTTCTTCTCAATGACGCTTTAAGTAAAAGTAGCAATACCACGGTGTAGAAAGACTCTGCACCAAGTGAAAAATATGCACTCAAAACCTTTAAGTACTGGTGTCAAAATATGTAGAAAAGTAGAAATCTCTTATCTTATAGCTACTTAAGCATTTTATTGTTTCTATATTTGTCCTTGTATTTGAATATACCCACTGCTACGATGGCCTGCTTTCCTTCAGAGATCTATCCATCTGTCTAGATTACGTTACAATTTGTTGGAGGTTGCAAGTTGGACTCAAGGACACCAAGACGGGGAGAAGGTTAAAAGGAATTTATTTGAAACGCTCTAGCAGTAGGCAGAGGAAGGCAGCTCAGGCGGGTTGCTCAGCAGGTGTAGCAGCAGGGCTCACAATGTTGTTGGCCGAGGCTCCGGCGAGTGAGACACGGAGGATCCACAGTGGAGTGAAGGCTGGAGGCAGGGTGGTAAAAAAGCTGCTGGAACACGGAGGTAACAAACTCCCCGGAGAAGTCGAGGAGAGACAAAGTTAGTGGAGTTGGCTCACACAGAGACACGAGAGCAAAAAGGTCACTAAAAGTAAACGCTAGCAGAGTAACCGTGCACCACGTCGACGAGTGGAAAACAAATCCGACAGCGAGTGGAAAGCGAAAACCAGAGCGTTGGAGCTGTCACTGATGATTAGATGCGCTGCAGGTGTGTGAGAGGCCGGAGCTCCAGGCGTCAGGAAAGTCCCGCCTAGCCTCTCCACCTCTGAGAGAACAAAAGTCAAACAAAAAGCATGAAGCAGATAAAATAAAACATGCCACACAAACAGTCCAAATCATGACATTATGATCACTGACGCATCAGCGTCTTCATCGCTTCACTGCAGCAGCCGGTGAAGGTGCAGCACATCTTTTACTACATGCTGCACTAAGTATAATGGAGACGTAACAGTATATACCTCTGAAATGTAGCAGAATAGAACTATAAAGTAGCATAAAATGGTAAAGTGCAAGTACCTCATATGGTACCTATTAAAAGGCACTTCTGCAAATGTATTTAGCTCATTTCTTTAACTGCCAGAGTGATTGCGTCACACCAGCAAGGACGCTGAGCTTTAAGGTCATTAAGCTGACTGTGAGACTGGCTCGAATCAATGCCATCACACTCTCACTCTGTGATTCAAGAATATTTTCCCTCTCAACTATATATTGAATTTATGCAAGCCATACAGTAGAGGAGTGTGCCGCTTTAGATCCTGGCCACAATTGTCTTATTTATGTGATAGTATAATGTTTGATGTGTACGGTTAAATCACCCATTAATTTTAAATGGCCAACAATTGACAAAGCTGTTAATCCTATACTGACGGTAAACTGCCGGCCAAGGAGCCTCAAACAGGAAATACAATTTTTTAAAAAGGTTTGCCTGTGTGTCCCTGCAGATAAAGGAAAATACTTCCATATGCAATATGAAACCTTACTTTGCACACAGACACACACACACCAAATCAATATCTAATGTGGAATATATTTGAATTATTTCTGTTTTTTTTCCTCTGTTTGATTTTTTAGCAGCATGTCGTTCAAATTGCATGGAAACACGCGCTTTGAGTCTGCCGAGTCTTTAAGCCTGCAGGTGGAGGAAAGTGTGGATATTAGTATTCAGCCCCTGAGTGTGTCGACAGGTACAGACAGAGGGAGAGGGCACAAATGTCCCAATACCAGGTGTAGAATTCTCTCTTTCTCATCTGCTTTCTGTTCCTTCCTGTCTCTTCTTTATGTTTTTGTCAACTCGTCTCGAGGTGCTCGAAGTGCCTCTCAAAAAAAAATGTTTAAAAAAGGAAAGAAAAAAAAAAGGCGAGGCTGCCGGCCATGAAAGAGCGAGTCGGAACTTTTGAAAATACATTTAAATAGGTGCCCTCCGCTGCTAAAATGCATTTGCTCTGATCTGCCTCTTTCTTCACCGTTCACGCTCGCTGCAGTTTATCATTTACTCTGCACCGACCGCCACCAGCCTCGCCGGTGTCGCCTCGTGTGTTCTCATTAACACACACACGCATGCACACACACACACACACACACACGCACGATCATGAGCTCAGACACTTCTGGCATATGTACACGGGATGTGGAGCCCGAGGTCAGAGACAGCTCCTCTGAGATTCAGCACGGCGAACGCTCTCTCGCTCCCACAGCAGAGACGAGTGGAGTGTGTCAGGACTGAGATTCTTTCCTGCCTGCGACATTGTTTTTCCTATAGGATGATGGCAGAAGAGCGGAACTTTTTGTTTCCAGTGTGCTCCCCTTATAGCCGGTTGCGGTCCCATCAGTCACGCTCAGATGGCTGCAGCTACCTTTGGCAGGCTCGCCACTTTGAAAGCAGGCTGAGCCTGCAGAGAAGCCGAACCTATAAAGTGTCTATAATTCTGAAATGTGGCTTCTAGGAGTTTGTTCTTCAAGCACTCGAGAGGACAAAATAAGGCCAGCTGGGTCTAGTATAAGTATGAATGGTTTCTCCTATCACCTTTGGAAAAAACTTTTGGACATTTCTGTTTACAACCCCGGTGACTTGGGAGGCAAACAACTGAGACTTGCAGCAGCTGCAGTGCAGGAACACAGCCTTGATTTTCGTTGACGTGAAATTCAGTTAATGCCAGCGGTGGCTTTGATGGCGATTCAGCAGCTAACACAGCAAAGCGACACCAAGTCTTTCTTGTTTTTTTCCATTTTCTGATCCCGTCAAAGAAAAGATCATGTGAAGGCAAAGAGGAGCAGAGCTTGTGTCACCTCATTAGGGTTGTTTTCCCACTTTGTTGTTGTTGTGGTAGGATTAATCCAGCACATAACATGGATGTGAATGTTTTCATACTTTCAACCCCGTCTCCAAGAAAAAATTATTGTTGTTTTTGTAAATCGCATTGTGGTGACAAATGTAAGCACTTCCAGGATTATGTTCAGACAGTCTTTCTTTGAGGGAACGTATCGTGCTGGAGTCACAGAGGGGTCATCAGGTCGGGTCGGGGGCAGACAAGGTGCAGGAGAGGGAGAACAGAATCCAGGGTTTGCATCCATTTTCTCGTTTGTGGTTATAGGCTAAGGTTAGGGAACCTCCAACATACATAAAAATATTTAAAAAAAACATGTAAATCTAGAGAGGATGCTCAATGTCAGCTACGTGGACAATAAAACAACAAACTGATGTCTCTTCAGGGTAAAGTCAAACTGAAATGTGCTCCTATAATGAAATAAAATGCCCAATCTGAAGGTTTATAGGGGCTGTAGGGTTTCAAAGGCTTCAAGAATAAAAACAGCCTCCTCACTAGAATAACGCGAGGCAGCCAGTAACACAATAGAGCCTAAACAGACCAGAGTCTCTGGTTGGTTATCTAAGGGGAGGTTCTCAGTGAGTCAGGGATTCAGAATAAGAGCGTGACAGCATCAGATCGAGGGTAAGATCCACCTGGGTGCTGTTCCCCACCTCGTTTGAGCCTTCACAAAAGGGGGCGTCGTCACACCCTGATTGGCTGGGAGGGGAAAAGCCCCAAGCTGCTTCCACTCCTCAATCAGGAGTAAGTTTCCACCACCACCCTGCGCACAGGTGATCTGAATCCGATGCAATCAAGCCAGAGGGATTTTTTTTTAAAAAATCAGCGCCAAAACAAATAAAAACATCCGGTCTTAAACAACGGGACTGCTACAGTTTTACAGTGGACATGTAAATTCACTGTCTATTTTGGTGATTTTATGAATATTCTGTGTTTTACTGTTGAGATTTACTGTGAATTTAACGATTTGTTCAATATCTAAATTTTTTAGGACTTGTCAGGTCCCCTGATTAATACAGGGCTGAATTTGCCTTTTGTTAAATTATACACTTTTCTGCAAAATGTTCCAAAAAAAAGTATAAAACTGTAAGACCTTGCAGCTAAATGAATAACACTGAAGATAGAAATGTGAAATACTGTTTATTCCTCATAAATAGTAGAGAACAACATAAAAAAAATGGTAATAAACAACGGCCTCACATGAATCCAGATGAATTGTCGGGCGTATTTCATTCCTCAGTGAAATCTCTGTTAGCGAGCAGCTGTGTGCGGGGCCGTCTGAAAGCGGTGACCCTGGGCTTTGTCTGAACCCACGCATCATGGATTTTTAAAATAATAATGTGTCGCTGTATCAACTGTTGGTGACCGTGCTGACTCTCAATGGCCCAAACGCGTCCTCTTATTTCCCTCACAGCAATTTGTCCTTGTCAGAAAAGCCTTTGAGTTCTCGGCTACGCGGAGTCCATTGATTCGGTACCTTTTTAATGCACATATTCATGTTGCGAGAAATACCTGATTACTCACTACATTTTACGTAAATTCTACATTAATAAGGTTCTTTTAATGCAACATCGAAGGTGTTTTTCCCCCTCAATAAAAAACACTCTGGACTAGTGCTGGATCTTAAAAGCCTGTATAGAGGCGACACTGTTATTCACGTCTCATTGAAAAGAAGAAACATACTGTCGTGAAAAGCTGCTGTCTCTGCCGAAGTCAAAGATGTAACATTTTAAAAAGACCTCATAAAATAAATAACTCACCTTGTAAGAAGCTCTTCATGTCTCCTGTTTAAGAGCACGCAAGGTGTGAAGCTAACTGCAACGCAGGATCGATATGAGACGACAGTGACGTACGTCATATTGTGTGTGGACGGTGGTTAAACTAGTATCATTTGAACCGAGTGTCCATCGGATGTTGTGTTGTGTATTTGTGTTTGGCCTTGCAGTTGATGTAAAGGACTATAGGATCACAAGCTTAACAGGCAATAATTCAGAATGTCTAGCCATGAGCGGGCGAGTGTTATAAAGGAATTACTGATGGATATCGACGAAGGTAAATACTGTAAACTGTTTGATATACAACCCATTCACCATAATAAATGTTGGCAATGTGCATTGTTCTGCAAACCAAGGATGTGTCAAAACTTTACTTTTCTTAATGTTGCATAGGTGTGATTGCCAAAGGACAAAAAAGCAGGACAATATACAGCACACCTACCATGACGGGTGACACCATGACATAAATGATCAATGGATCACTTGATTAAGTTGACCTGCATATAAAAAGAAAAGACGGTATTGGCCTTAATTACCTGAATCATCTGTGATCTTGTCAACTGAAGCTGTTCATGTGAGTAGATTGTTGGGCACAAATTACTTTCTTTTTCTGTCTTGCTTACTTCGCGTCTTAGTGTCACGCACATCACATTACTGCATGAAAATATCTAAAAATCCCATCCAAACCATTAGCCAACCCCAAATTTTAAATACAATTATTTTCTGCATTGTCAGGTCAGGCTATTCTGATGGGAGCATGCCTATGTTCCCACCCTTAACCCTTAAGTTGAAGGGAAATGTAGGAACACAAGACCTAATTTTGAAAATGTCCTAGAAATGTGGGAACACAGGGACTAATTTTAAGAAAATGATTAGAAATGTTGGACCATTGGGCCGTGGGAACATAGGGCTGACCCCCTCTGGATCATGCTATGACATTTTCTTGTTGTGCAGCTCTAGAGGCAGTATTTTCTAACCATGTCAGGGGAATTATTCTTATGCGTTTTAGATTAATGTCACTTGCCAGGTCATGTAAGGGGTAGACTACAAAAGATATTATACATGCCAAAACAAATTTAAATGTGGATTTGCATGATTTACGAGAGCCTCATTATTAGGTCGGAAAAGCCAGATTTCCGGATTTATCCGGAAGAATCAAACTTACAGATGTTGAAACAGTCTCAAACTGTGGTCACTTGGTTGGCAGCCCTCTCACCAGTAACTCCAGACCATCCCATCCAACTCTTAATGTCAAAGTCAGGTCATAAACATGCAATGTTAAACGTGATATGACACATTTTGTAGGAATGTCAATATGGTTCCTGGCCTTTTGACACGTACGAATGTGAACGGTTCACTGGACGCAACTGGGCTGTAATACACCAGCTCTACTTTGTGGTCGCTCGGATGCGTTCTCATCAAATTAAAATTAATCTGATGGACATGGCATTTTGATTGCATGTGGTTATTTAAGTTTTCTGATAAACACAGTTGAATATTTGCTGCAAGCTCGACCAAAGTACCAAAAACCAAAAAGAAACTACCCACATGCGGAAAGAAAAGGGTGATTATAACAAGCGTATTTGAATATAACAACATCAAATACCTGTTGTGCACTGTCTCTGCCTTCCAGTAAAAGGGTTATTAAGTAAAAAAACAAATATAAAGAAACATCTTCATCTGTCGTCATTGCTTTGTACCTGATTCATTGCGTACGTATCATAACCACATGTAGTGACACAGAATGGGCCAACAAACAACAATAGGGGTTAACACGGTGCTTTCTGCTGGACACAAGCAGTGCTTTACACAGAAGCAAAGGGCTTGTTCTTCCATTGTCCATTTTTATGCCACTGTAAAACCAGAGCACACACACTGGGCAGGTATAAAAGAAGAGGAGACACGAGGGGTAAGATAAGGCGACGGCAGCATGTGCTGAGGCATCAGAGGCCCTTGGTAAATCTTTATTTCTTGTTGCAACCAGCTGCTGACGGAGAATTAAACAAACACTGAATAAAAACCAAAGTGGGACCTCTCTGGGTACTTGAGTTTGTTCCAGGGGGTCCTTCAAAAAAGTGGAATAGTTTCATTTCAGTATAACACCATTCATAAGTAACACAATTACAAAATTTATGCTGATGCATTTTCATTCATTTTCTTTTGTAATGAAACATCTCAAAGAAAAATGCTCGTCTGGTTTAATTTGTGTCAGTTTAGAGGTCCTTGACGCTGAACGGCTCGAGGTATTTCCACCCCCCGAAAAAATGACTCATATTCCTCGCTGTGTGTGGAAACGAAAATGAAGACACGTAACCAGAGTCAGACTTCCTTTCTTAGGTTTGTATTGATAGCACACAGTTTTAACGGTGACAAAAAAAATCACTTAACGACAAGATAGCATCATGAGGTCATTTAGTCCCGATCGTAACCATAGTGCAACGTTGTAGGATGTGGGTGAGGAGTTTCCCAACGATTTCCACCGCAGTCAACTGCAAAGGGCACCGATGGGAGCCTGAAACGGCACACCTAATGATGAGACTGTGAAGAAAATGGATGAAGAGAGGTAGGAAGAAAACAATATTTCTTCCTAAGGATAGCTGTGGTGGATGGTTAGTAACAGAGGCTGACAGCGTCCTCATATGGGATGCTAATATATTCTGGGTGAAAGTGTGCTGCTCTCCTCATTAGTAGCCTCCTAGTTTGACAGAGGTGTTGGGGTGGCTGCCATTCACCCGGGATAATTATCCAAAAGGTGCTCTGAGGAAACCCATTTTCCCCTCGAACCAAACTCCCCGAGAAAATAATATTAAGACAACAGTAGAGTATTTTCTGCGGATTATTTGTTCGACTAATGGCCTTTTTCTACAGCTTAAGGAGTCGTGCATGTATCCCGATGCTTCTTCGCAATTCTCTGCAGCGCTGTGCTCAGGAGCAGCTGTGGTTTGGGCCAGTTTCAAACTGTCATCCTCATGGTGGCGCTAGAGGAACAACATATCAACACCAACATGATTTAATACAAGATACTGTAATTGCAAGTTTTATAAACACTGGTAAACCTGGTAAAATAGGCGACCAAATAACGCAAAATGCCTTATTCTAGAATCTAGATGATGTTGCTTTGACGTCACTGACCAGGCTGCCATATCTGACGAGTCGGGAGTGAGAGCGTGGCATTGTTACTGACCCAGAAATGTTGTTGTTTGTACCCTTTCCACCTGAGGAAAATACATTTAATGGTAGTCCAATGGTCCATGTTGTTGAGAAGCTGAAACTCAAAATGGCAATCGCTTAGTCGCTCTTTCAACTTCCCTTTGAAACACGAAGCAAACCCAGAAAAATTTAAGGTAAGGTAGGTCGTGAGTTACCTTTCATGTGTCGAGGCTGCATAAACGTCAGCCTGTCAGGACCTTGAGAGAAAATGATTCACAACAGAAGGATATCAGTGGCCACTCACTGCTCACACCGCATTTATGTTTCCCCCGCTGCGAGTCAAATTGTAAAGCTGTGCTCCATCGAAACTGTATTAGGCACCTATTTTCAGGCTAAGTTATGTTGACACTCAGTCACTCGCTCAACCCATTTTCCCTTCACGACGTATAAAGTTCTCTGTTTTGTAGTGGCAGAGCGGCGCCTTACAAAAGATGGGGGTGAAAAAAAATGTAAGGGAATGCTATTAGGAGCAGGGGTCCTCGAAGAGTTAAAGCCTGATTGGCATTGTTACGCCTTTGCCTTAATCATTTCAGCAGGATAAGTCAAACATGACACGAGTTTCCACACCATGTGGAAATAAATAAATTAATAACAATAAAGGGCTTTACATAAGAAGATCACGAGTGGCTCCGGGAATGACAAAAAATAGAAAATTGTATTTATGTCCGCACGAATAAAAGCCAAATATCTGATACTGTATGTGAAGACTTCAGCCATGTTCTTTACCCCATAAAATATGAATGTTTGCTAATATTAGTTTCGGTTCCTGTATTTTTTCGGGTGTTCCAGTTCTTCCCATTGGAACTGATGAAGAAACTGGCCGCTGTGCAGTGAAATCGAGCCTAGTGTGTGTAAGAGCATATGTATGACAGATAGACTTAAAGCTAAATGCTGCATATTGAAGCATTAACCTTCTCCCCCTCTATCAACGCGGCCTACAGATGCTAATAATGAGATAATGACACACTGAATTTGCCTTCATTATGTTGAGTCAGTTGCATTAAAGACATGCATATGTAGAAAAAGAGCCATAAGGTCAGCAAACAAATTGTCAGTGTTATTGTCAGATAACAAGCCCTTTATCTGTAGTATTCTCACACTGAATAAACTACTGATTCTACCACACTGAGTGCGGATGTGGTGGCCAATATTGTACTGACTCGAGCAAGGGTTCAATTTATTGCCTATGAATTCAGCTTTTACAAGGACAATTGTGTTCTTTCAAAAGTTACTAGGTCTACCTATCATACTGTAGTAAGATTATTTTATAACATGGTTTAAGGATTCTGATATTTTTAAACCTGTGCCCTGTATTAACATGTTTTAGTGTGTAAATTATGCATATTCTTATCAAAGGTTGTGGAATCAGGCGGATAGATCACCACAGCTGTAATGTAATCCTTTGGGGCAACTACTATCTACAGAATTAGCCGGTATTTCCACTGGTTGCGCGTACGTTGCGGAATGGCCTCTGCTACGGAAAGGTCCGGACTGCCGGAGCTTCAACGGAGTAGATACGCAACAGAAACAGATCTGGTGTAATTTAGAGGTTAGACTTTTGTTAAAGTGTGCAGTCTGAAAATCCCAAACTATGCTAACTAAATATCAGCTTGCTCGCTTTGTGGCCTCACAGATTCACTTCAATTCATCCATCCAAGTTCATAATGACCTCGTGCACATGCAGATTTTCCCGAAAACCCACTAAAATTTTGAGAAATATTCAAGAAAAGAATAGGGCTGGAGACAAATAATGATGGTAAAACCTCGAGATGATGAAACATTGGACAATTTGGTCACGGACCAAGCTGGTCTCAGCCAAGAAACCAAACCAAAACAGACAATCTCAGAGGGAGTTAAGTTCCTGGAACAGATCATTTTAGCTGTGAGTCAGCTCGAACAAAATCAGGATCTGTGGAAGGAAATTGGTATCGAGAGAAGAACAAAACTTGATTTTGGAGGCCAGCGCCGTTAGACTCCTACTTAGAGTATGTGCCGCCGTATGTTCGGGCATTTTGTCTGCTGAGGCGCACTGAAATTGGTTTTGTCTGCGAGAGAGAGAGAGAAAAAATATATGGATAGAGGAATTTTGACCATGAATATAAAGTTAGATGGTCTCAAATTATTTTTATTCACTCACTCATTTTATGGGGCCCTTTTGTTACTGTCCATAACGTTAACACGTCTTTCTGGCTGAAGCTCCATTACCAAATGTGCATTGCAGAGACGGTTTGCTCCATCGTGCTGAAACACTTCTTAATGGTGCTTTTTATGTCTTCAATCGTATGAGTTGCGGTGTGTTTTCAGACAAGAAATAGCAGCTTGTGCAGAAAATACATTTTAATCATGTCCTGTTGACCAGAACAACAACAATTAAAACATAGAGCTTCAGTAAAAAGCGTTGTGGGGGAGAAAAGGGGACATTTGATTTCCATTTGAGTGCATCACAGCTCATTATCAGCCACTAACTGGTGTGTGCCTTTCTGCAGAGAGAAGTATAAATAACCCTCAACACATGGATCGCCTGAATAAAAAAAAAAATAAAAGATGACTGTTTCATCACATTCTTCATTGCAGCTAGGCGGTGGCCACGAGGGATATAAAGACAGAGAGATGCAGATTCACAGCTGGTGACAGGCTGCTCAGACAAATGAAACTTGTGAGTGCAGTCGAGGGGGAAAAGAGCCAGGAGGTAAACCAATTGTGTGACACTACAGGCGGATCAGGTATGGAGAGTGCACTTGATGAGGTGTGATGGCTCTTAATTCAAACCTCATCAGGCAGTTGGATGGACAAACCGTCTTCACGCACTAATTGACTTCCACTTGCTCCGTCACCTTTTTTTTCCACGTCCATTCCAAGAATGGAGCCAAATGCTGTGACAGCTTGGAAGGAAAAAAAGAAAAAAAAAATCCCTGCTAAGCCACTGAAGGTGTAATCTGTCAATGTTCCATTGAAACATTTTAAAAACAAGCAGCGCATTCGCTCAGGGGGAGTGAGGACAAATTAAGGGATGGAAACAGCCGAGGATGAAATGACGGTTAACATTTCTGTAAACTCAGTAGGCTACACAAAGGTTATGTATTAACATGTGCCATGTCATGTTCACGTGACATGTTTGCTTTCTTTTCTGACTTTCACATCACTGGTGGAGTTACAGGCAGTGAGACAGCCGACTGCAGTTTGAGTCTGTGAGCGTGACACCACTGGATATCTTTACAGAGACCTGGAGACATGTGTTTGTGGAGACCAATACCAGATATTTTTTTCACGGAAGTGTTCATGGGAACAAAACTGGGTGTCTTTAAGTAGATCTTAAGACATTCCCAGTCATGTTTGCTGCAGTTTAAACTGGGTAATTTACTCAGGAAGTCAGGGACGTTTTAATGGGGATCAAAAGACAAACATATAGTTAGAACTTATCTGTTGTTTTTGCAAAAATGTGCCGAGCATTAACATGTATTCTGGCAGTTGGTTTATGATATTTCTACTATCATGTTCATATAATATGTTCATGACCTGGCTATTGCAACAGGAGGCAGAGGAGATGGTGATAAAGTTACAGGAGAGGCTGCTGGACCTGTGATTTCAGTTTGAGGCTGTTTTTCAACATTTTCTCATTGCTACAGCACTGGATATTTGTAAGAATAGCTTGGGCGATCTACAGCTGCGTTTGTTGCGGCTAAAGCGGGTGAGACCTCAGGGTGCTTCCAGCTGTATCAGTGGTGAGTTTCAATAGATCCACGGTTAGCAGGAAACCGACATCGTCGACAGTTATTCTGGTGGTTGGTTTGGATTTTAAAAAAAAGCTCAATGAAAATCCAGATTGCAACTGACACTAAAACAGATGTCTACAACAACGGTAACGTCACACCTGAGCAGAAAAAAGAAAACAAAAAAACATAGAAGTTTAATCAAGCTCGAGCAGTGTGCTGGTGCAGAACATCACACCTCTGTCTTTTCCCCAGCCGAGCAGAGCGAGGGAAATGAAATCAGCAGGCTAGGATGTGGGCTGTCTGTAATCAGGTTTCACCGCCCTTCCCTATCGACTGCTGGGTCAAGATCATATAAGCATGCTGCTGTGTCTGCCCACCATCCTGCCTGCCTCTCTCTCTCTTGCTTGCCCTCTTTCTCAATTTCAGGTTCTGTGTTTCCCTCTCTGGTGTGCTGCTCTGCTTGTTTGCCTTGAATGTACCAGTCAGTGAGTATAATTCAGTTTTGGCATCAATCAGAAGGTGAATGGGATCCAATTAGGTTTATTTGGGCTCACATCTGATTATTAACAATGACAGAATAAAGCAGCACATTGCTTTAGATTTTTTCGCATTGTGTTATGACTGTAGTCTTGTTCCATTGAATATTGAATGCTGCGTTTGTAATGAATGCTTTCCTGATGAAACCTTGAATATAGCACGATTTTAATAAGAGGTTTGGACATCCTGACAGAGATTCCTTGTACTTTTGTACTGTATCTCGGAAAACCACAAAATAATAATGTCTTCATCGAAAGAGGCACCTACCGACGAGTACGTGTGATAATATACCTATTGTGGTACTGTGTGTTTGCAGGGAGGGATTTTATAGAGCACAGGAGATGACATAGAGCCAGCACGTAATGAGCCTTGATGAAACTTAATAGCAGTATTGTGAGATGGGGAGCGCTCCATTTCACTGTGATGGAAGAGCCTGTCTCTTAAAGATCCATTTGTGTCGTACCAAGGTCAGCATTTTGTCTTTAATGAGAGTAATCTCACGGAGGTGCAGTAAATACTGACGCTGTCACCCATACTTGAATGTACATGTATAATGTGATATGAATAAAAGATATGGATGGACACAGACAAATGGCGGCACACGTCTACAGAGAAACATGACATTCGAGCTCGTCATTACTCCCAGCGCGGCAAACGCAGCAGCCTGGTCAATGGCCCGATGCTTTAAGTTTGACTCTGTTGTATCCCCTCTAGCATCCTTTCTAGAGGTGCCCCTATAGTATGGGAGTATAAAGAGCGAGTAAAGTCCGAGTGTGGTGGTGGTTGGCTGGGACACACACAGGCCGATGTCCCGGGTTTTTGAGTCCTGAGTGTGTCTGGCACAAAACAACACAATGCTCCCAAACGCTTACCAGCTGCACTCGATCGGACGAAAATTCACTTCTGCCGTGCTTAGGGATTTTAAATCAGACCAACATGGCCACTCATTTGTAGTCTGTGTCTTATTTTCCCAAACTAGCCGGGTGAAATGTGTTTCTGCAGACATTTTAGGCAAGAAATAAACCATGAGATGGCGGAATCTGTCTTCATTTTAACTCGTCCAAGGAGTTTTCAGAGGCAAGAAAACGACAGATCCCAGACACGTAGCTTAAAAGTCGAGACTGATTTGTTATGCAAGTTTCATAAGTAAGTTACCGCGCGTGACAGAACATACTTATTTTTACTCAAAGTTAGATCTTTTCCTGAAACTAACCAGGTAGTTTTTGTGCCTACACCTCACCAAACAGTGTCTGTTTCACCACATTTACAACCATCAAAAAGTCATGAAATGTAATAAAATGTAAAATGTTTGCCAGAAAACTTTATTATAAGTTAACTAATGTTGCAAATGTATGAAAGCTCACTTGACATTATGCAAAACTAACCCAAACCCTCCGCTCTGTGTTTATGCACGACTTAAATTCATATTGCAATAACTGCTTTAAACTCCAAAGCAATTAAAACACACTTTTAGCGTTTAACACTTGTAACGGTGATGCTGCATGGAAAGTCAACAATGTCATAACCAGACGTTTTTACAGCTTCTGCCATGTGTTCAGTTAAACCTCACACATCGCAGTCGTGTGAAGGCGGGAGTAACACATTGACATTGTTTGTCACTGTGCGCACAGCTGGACATTGAAAGCGATTATAGACTACTGTTAATTAGTGCACATACATGTACCGACTCCACGTGGATTTACAAGACACATTACTGGAATTACCTAACTTGTAATCTGTCATACGGTTTAACCTCACGCAGGGATGCTGGTGTGACTCATTTAAGAACATTATAATGGTTATAATAATAGCGAAGACTGTCATAAAACGTTGTGCAAATTGAGATGGAAGTCAAACACTGAGACACCTGGAACGAGCATATATAACACAAGGCATTCAATTGTAAGTAGTAAAGAAAATAAGCAATTTCTCTGAGATGTTACGAAGATGACTTTGTTAACTAAACACCGCAGTGAATAGAAAAGCTTTTGGAGGAGCAGGGATATGAATTCTGGATGAAATACAAAAAGCCTTATGAGTCAATGTGAATCAAGGGTGAGTTGGACAAGAAATAACGAGGTCGGAGAGGAGAATCATGTATCTGACCCTGTTTAAAAGCATCTGGCTTGGAGGGTTTTGGACCACGGGGGTTTGGCATACCACCTCATGTCAGCAGCCATGCTAGCGGCGCGGTGAGGCTGTACTTTGGGACAGTCGTGACTTTGTGTCATTCCCAAAGTTACTCACGCTAACGCCAGCATGCTCACAATGGTAATGCTTACATAACATTCACCCTCTCAGTTCAACATGTCATCGTGCTGTCATTTGCTGTTAAGCAGGCTAAAGCTAATTAGAATGTCAGTAGTTTGGAAATAAATCAAAGTGTCCGGATGCATCCATTCAATGCTAATACTTGTTCATCAACCTCTTATTGACACTAGAACCAGTATTCTAAAATTAAAAGTTGTTTGATGCCATGATGCTTTAAAAATACTCAACCTCATCTTTGTGCTTTTGTTTCAGCCTGCTGCATAGCCATGTTCATGTTTGTCACGCAGACATTGGTCATCCATGATTAATTGCTATGAGGAAGAGAAGGCCACAGAAGGAGATAAATATTTCAAGCAGCCCCGTTGAAACTTAACTTGACAACAGTGAGGTAAACAGTGAGGAGATACTCAACTTCAGTTATAGTGGTGGTTCATTAACATGGCTTCTGATGGCTGACAGAATAGAGCAAAACGACACCACACGTCATGCTATACATAGCACACAGAGATGCTTTGTTACAGAATCTTGTGAGGTTATTATATTAAAACAGGCGGATTCAGCTGCCCATCGCTGAGTGACAAGGTCATGTTCTCCACGGTGTAAAAGGTGTGAGAAACACCGCACTGGAGGAAGATTCTCTGCAATCAATCCAATTGAGATGTTTCAGTCTGGAACAGAAATGGTGGACCAACCGATCGAAAGGCATTGCTATCTTTCCAGCCACGCTGCCAGAGTGGATTAAAAATCCAAACTGTACCTTCAAAGGTCAGAGTCAGAAGAATATGACACTCGATACAGAAAACTGTCCTGATGCACCAAGTCTTCATACATAGATACCACGATGGGTTGTTCGTCAGATTTGTTAGAACTCCATTGGTACTGAGGGCCGGTGAAGTTTACATCAAACAGTTTTTACTAAAACTGCTTGGTCATTGGTAAGAAAAGACTGCTGTTATGAAAAATTCACTGTTATGGTTAAACAAAAGCCGTTGGCAGAAGAAGCAGGGCTTTGCACACCACTGGGATGTCCAAATTTGCTTCATTCTAAGAAAATCACATCACGCCGCGACGCTTGTTTGGCGATGAGGATTAAAAAGAAAAAAAAGACCAATGTTGTTTTTTCTGGAGAGAATTCAAAATTTTAATGGAGCCTTTTTTTGGTTGTATGCGCAAGTAAATTCTCCTTTTTCCAACAGTTTCCCCCCCACAGCCAAAGTTAAACCGCTGGGTCGTCGACGTAAACAGGATGTGGCGCTCGCTCTTCCAGCATACATCACCACCATCAACACAACTAGGATTTCACGAACTTAACCCGTCGAAAACCTCCAGCGTCCTCTTGAATACACTTATTTCTCATCATATACCAAGAAAAACTCTTTGAACTTTACTCAGTTCATTTGTTTGTATTTATGCACGCCACGGCTGCGGTTTTTCTTTTTTGGTTTCCCCGGCTGACAGGTTTTGCAAATTAGTACCCAAACGGTTAATATCCTGATGAACGTGTTGTGACTGAACCAGTGACCCAGCTTTAGTGAATAAACAGAGCAGTCTCTGGGGCTCTGCTTATACCACCGTCTTCCAAACAAAGAATAATCAGCTTTGGCAAACAAGGCCTCAATTTCTGGAATAAGCTTTAATGATTCCTCACCTCTGAAAATCATTACCTTGTCAATCAGCGATGGGCTCTTTGGATGCAGCTTGTTTTCATCCAGTAATCTCACACAGGCCTATAAGAAAAGGTCTCTGTGTGCTATGTATAGAATGATATACGTGGTGTCCTTTTTGCTCTATTCTGCTAACCATCAGAAGTCGGTTAAAGCCGAAATTCATAAGCTTGAACCGTGTTTCCTTGAGGGGAGCAAATATGAGAGTCCCTGAAACATTATTGTATAGAAGGAGATTTTTTAACTCTGCTGGCTAAAGCGGAGGTGTCAAGGTTATTCTGCACCCTGAGGCTTTTTTCCCACAAAATAATTCTGCAAGGTACCCACTAAAATCTTAATCCCAGTACAAAGAGCCTCTGATAACATATTGTGGAAAGTGACTGGAGAAAAAACCTTGTTTATGTGCAGCCCGGTTATCCTTGAAAATACTTCAGACGCCTACAGTATCCAGCCGGCACAGCACAAACCACCCATTAAACTCAAATGACGTACCGAGTATTATGTGTGCATGTGGGAATTCGGCTGTATGTCTATTTTTTTTATATCAATTGTTCCATAAATGTAACATGGTATCAAGGTGAGCAAAAACATATCCAGACATTGACGTCTGACGTGTTGAAAAGAGGTTCAGTGAAGAGCCAGAATGAAAGTCTTTGTGGCATCTTTTCAACGTTCACCTGTGATGTCCAGGTGACATCCTTGCAGGGTTCAAATGAGAGTCTCATCTTTTCAACTTCAGTGGCAGACGTCTACAGAACTTCTAGTAGTAAGTAAAATGTGCTTTTTATGACAGACACATCTTTTACTTCATGCAGCGGAAGCTGAATAAGATAAAGCACTGTGTTTGGTCATCCAACCTTGGAATATTTGCCTGCCTGACAAAGGTTGAATGATCAAAACAGTATCTCATAAAGCTGATGAATAGCTCACCCGGTAAAGAACATGCCTCATGCAGCCTAGTGAGGTTGAGGCTCAGGGTTGCATCTACACCCACTCCAAATTTGGCCATCATAAAAACGTAACCACAAGAAGATCTTCAGACGTTTGTAACTGAGGTTGAAAAGATGAAACTCTAATTTTGAACCCTGCAACGATGTCACATGTGCAACACTAGCCAACGTTGAAAATCTTTCATTCCGGCTCTCCAGTGGAAGTCTTTTCCACGTCGATAAAGATGTCGAATTGATGTCTTTTTGTAACATTTTTACTCAGTGGGAAGGTTCTTTGTTTGACACAAATGCATACAAAACCATCTGCATCAAAATTCACTAACAAACCCTCAGAGATGAGCTTATAGAGGGTAAGATTTGAAGTAAAAATAGTAATAAGACATAGACATGAAAATGAGTTCAAATATAAAGAAATTAAATAAACACATATACAGAAAATATTGTTCCAAATGGATGAATAACAGTTTATTAGAAGGTAGGTCAATGAATTTCAGTAATCTTAGCTGTGCTAAGTGTTGAGATTTGAAGCCAGTCAGATCAGCATAGAGTGTCACCGTGGCTGCGAAACCACTTTAGAGGAGGCAGCGCTCACTCCTCCCAGACTGCCTACCTGTCACCTGAAGCGCCATCAAACCCGCTGTGACAAACTGACATGAGAGGCATCTGGAAGCTGTCTCCTAGCCAGACAGCCATGTCATCTTATCCTGCTCTGGCATGGCGTTCAGGAAACCGGGGGATTAAGCCCCGCGTTAACTTCACAAGCAAGAGAGCGTTCCAAACACTACTTTGCATGATGAGACAATCTTGTGACAACTCGTGTTTGTTTGTGTGGTAGCGGAGCATGCAGCATCGGCGATGGTGTTGGATCAAAAACATTACAAGCGTAATGACTCCTGCGCGCGAACCGCCGCGCAACCAATGAGCCTTATCTCCGAGATTACAGCAGCCTCAAGGACAAACGACAAAAAACGTCATTACAAGTTCATACAATTACTTCTTATCGATCATTTAAGGGGCCGAATAACGATTTACACCGAACGTAACTAAGCTTAACGTGCCGTGATCAGTCATGTAGTCTGATTGCTTCCTATCTTTTCCCTCTTTTTGGGTAAATGTTTTGTGGAAAATGGAATTGCCTCTCTGCTTGCTGGCCTTTGATATCTCTGCCTCCCTACGAACCCGAAGCTTGAACATTTCCACACACCTCTGCAGAGTAGCATGACATTACTCTGCTGCAGTTCTCTCCTCAGCGTCAAGCCTCAGCTGAACTTTTTCCATTCAGTGAAACGTCTCACCGTCTCCCTCTTCTCTCTTCATATCTGCTCCATTTACACTCAACCCCAGTGAGTCCCAACCAGTGTGTTTTTCAGGATACTAATTACACCATGCTATAATTAGCACCGCCCGTTTTTTTTTCTTCTTCCCTCTGCCCTCCTTCTAACCTGTCTTCAGTATGAAAAATAATATATCCCTGGGACTGTGCTCTCTTGGGTTCTCTCTCTTACTTTAGGACTGCTTGTATTCTCAGTGACAACTCTGCTGTGACTCACACCCAGACATCCAAGAGGGTTTAATCCTACGCAACCAAATTTTAGGCATGGCCTGTATAGCAGGACATCCCCCCGAGGGGATCAAGGACACCCTCTGGCACTTAGTCCAACTTCATGTCATCTCTCATCTGCACTTTCCCTCCTCTTAAGCCTCTCAAAATTCATTGAACTTAAACAAATTACCCAAAGTCCTCTTGCACTCCCTTCCGCTGGTTGCCTCGGGCTGGTTATATCAAATTTAAAAAACCTGGCGTTTGCATGCAGCCCCCCGATCGCCCTTTGGCCTTCGGTTTTGCTATCAGAAGACAGTTACAGATCTCAGCTCCATGCAATCGAACAACACCTCCTCCTCTGAGTAAGTTCAACCAGGGCAGAATCAGCCATGTGATTCCTTCACAGGGGAAACATCACCCACTTAGTAGGAGCACAAGGTAGCGGTGCTCTGAAAGCACACCCTGCTTTATCTTTAATATAACTCTAAATGGGATTATAATGTGAAAAATGTTCATCATGATGTACTGAAGAATTCAAACTAGGATTTGAGACCTTTAACTGTTAACTGAGCTCATTAGTCCAGTGAAAAGTAGGATTGTTTTCCCATAAGCTTAAATACAATCAGACTCATTATTGAAACCAATGGAGTCGCCCCCTGCTGGCCATTAGAGTGTGCAGATTTAACACAGCTCCACATTAGCTTAACTTTTTCAGACTCAGACCCTAGATACTTATTTTATTCAATCAATGATCTATTAGATGTGCTGCCATGTTTTATTGCATTCATTCATGGTCCCCAGAGGGTGAAACTCAGAGATTTTGCCTTCAGTGACACCATGAGGTTGAAAGTAGTGTTGTTGGTGAACCAAACCCCCTTCACTCATTCATGTAACCCCCTCACCGCAAGTTATTGTGCTAACTTTTCAGTCTCATAGTCAGGTCTGATTTGTAAATTCATCCATCACTTTCATTGACAACCAAATACCAGCATTATTAATGACGTTCTCATCAGCCCCGGCTGTACATTGTACTAATTAGCGAATTGCTGACACCCCAAAACAAGATGATGAACATTATGGCTGTGAAACCATATGTTAGCATTGATGCTGGCATTTAGCTCAAAGCTGCTAGCATGGCTGTAGACTCTTACTAAAAATATCATACTGCCTAACTGTGCCTTATCAATCATGGAGCTATTTTCCTATTCGTTACAGTGCACTCCTCTCTATTAGCTGTTTGCTAACGTTGCATTATGCTCTTGAAGCTCTCTCCTGCCAGCGAGATGTAACAGACAGCAGTGAGCTGCTTCACCTGAAGATCCCGGGTGTTTGGTTCTGAGAGCGCAGGATGCATCTTGCTTCAGAAGCACGGTGACATGTAAAGATGTGATGTTTGGTGTTTGGTTTGTTCGGGGTGACACGCAGCCTCGTGGAGTACATGCTCCGCCTGAGAAGACATATCAAGCGAGGCGCAGTCCCACGTGCACACGAGGTATTCGAGGCAGAAGAGCGTTTTCTTTTTTAGCTAGGCTTGTGACAGCGAACTGGATGATTTATATGTTGATAAAACAAACAGTGGTAAATTTGCAACAGTTTCTCCAGTTTGACACTTATTTTATGAAGCTCTATAATCCAGATTGGAGAGTTTCCTCTGTTTTCTCTCAGCTCTGTGAATGATTTGCCAGATGGTTTTAATTGCTGTCAATAAGCTCACTTGAAATAAAAATGAATTTTGTGTTTGAGTCATTTTAAAATCTCCTCAACCAGAGATGAAGACCTCTGATCATTTGATTAACAGGCGACATGGAACTTAAAAAAAAAAAAAAAAAACATGTCTCAGCGGAAAACTAATAAACTGCCTCAGCAGGATTCAAGCTTCACATTTTGTATGTGTTAATAATTTGCAAAAAAATAAATGATAAAAGCTCTTAATGGTGTTGGATGAGAGCCTCCCCGGGCTTTGACGAACAAGAGAACTGCTGTTTTTATTAGATGGGGTTAAATCATCTCCAGAGTAATGATGACAGGAAGAAAAAAACATGCAAAGCAACAAAAGACGGCTATAAAATGGAAAGATAATTTGACTGAGAACCTCAACAATTATAAACGCATTTATGTCCGAGCCTGCTGATCAAGTTCATTAAAATCACTATTCTGCACAGACGTGAGCACAGATAATTGCTCGTTAGAGTTCTGAGCTCCCTCTGATGGACATGTGTGCCTTTAGTTAAAAAAAAACCAAACCCTTATTTAGTCATATGTCAAATTCAGCTGTACCAGATGTTCTTTCGTCAGACTTTGATGAATTTGATCTTCGACGAACTGCAGCCGCGCCGTTACAATACACGTTTCAAGTCTCATCACAGAAAGCGACCTCTCGCTAGGTTACATACAGAGTTGATGAAAGGAACTGATTAAATGTCGCTTCTTTGTATTCCTGATTAAATGACCCAATGGTACTGCTATATCGTAATCTCTTTCACAAACTGCACATATTCCATTGTGTATTTTCCTTGACAAAAGAAAAAAAATGAGAGGAAAAATTGTGGTTTAATCAACAGTTAGCTCATAGCGACTGGAGCCAGGCTGCCGCTCACAGAAATGTTTAATGTGAAAAGATTCACCATGAGGGGGTTTGAATCTCTCAGAAGCTTCACACATTGAAATACCGACACATGTTAAAATTACAAGCTAAGAGCTTCATCATTTTTACATTTTCAAAAACGCATTCTTAATATAAAGAACAGACTGAGCTTGAGGGTTTGGTAATAACAGAGAAAACAGCATTTTGATCAGAATCGTCCACGTCCTCAAATGCAACAACGGTGAAACGGCTGCAGGCGGAGACGGAATGAACAGACATCAGCTCGCCGGTCACAGCTTCGTCTGTGAAGCTGGTAAAGTCATTGACCCGGAGTCGGCGGACATTGGAAGGAGGATCATAGGCTTTTTTTACACGCAACACCAGAGCCCCTCTTTGAACAGAGACAGGAGTTATGATACTCAGGTCGTGTAACAACAAGTGAACCATCGCCGCGACAAATGAACAACCACCACCCGCTGACGCTGACGAAGGCCGGGCGAGACTTTACACACAACGTACATCCACCTCATCAAATAATGAAAAGTGAAGTGATCAACTGCTTTGAGACGTGCTGAACAACGAGAGCAGGAGGGCTGAGACGCAGGGAAGGAAGCTCGAGTAATTCATCGGCACGATCCGGTTGTTTGTTAAAACGGACGGATCCGGCAGCTTTAACAGGACGTCAGCTGATCACCGTGACGCTCCGGTAACTCTGAGCGTCTGAGGTTCTTCCACCTGACAGAGAGTGCTCTTTTATTTATCAGCATTATTTTCCACACAGACGCACGATTGAGTGTTGATGCAGTTTATCATTTTTCACAGCATACAATCAGCGCAGGCAGAGTGGCTGCGGGGGTATAAACCGCTGAGGGCAGCCAGCAGCTTTCCTTCGACCTTGTGAACGCATCTGCAATTTGTTTAACATGTACTTTTGTCCTTACCAACGCGCTCGACACGGTCTGTCTCTCACCTGTGCTGAGCCGGTTTCAAAAAGAAATCTGCTTGTATGTAAGCTCATGAGAAAATGACCCAAATTCAAGTCAACATTTCCTAATGACGTGGGACTTGGAAATCTAAGATTCTAAGTCAGATCCAATCCGATGACTTCGGGCTCCGAGGTACCAAAACGGCGACGGCAACAGATGGTCGGACATTTGACCTGTCAAAGCACAAAAACCACAGGTGGAATGTATCACATTAACGATGGCTGCATTTCAATTAGGTGATCCACTTCCAGGGATCTGGTACTGGGCATGCTCACTCACTGGGACACTTATTATGGAGCCACTGTAAACGTTAGTGGTCACACCTGTTCTGACAAGATGAATGAAAAGATGGTCATCGGGGTTGAGAGCTGATGTTGTGTTTTCATTCGAGCGCTCTGAGCTTGTGTTCGCCTGAGGAAAGTCTCAGACCTTGTATGTAGCACATTAGAGTGTGTGGAAGCTGTTCTTTGTGTTTGTCTTTTTCCTTGTGTCACAGTTTTGCCGTCCCTTCAGACTCTTTCACCTCACCTGCGTGTGTTTGGTGTTTTCCTATTCTCTGTGTTGCATCAGTCATACGCCCATGAAAAAATAAAGAACTTGGGACGCTGGGGCGGCTGAGTTTTTCCTCCCTCCTCTGCCCCGCGTTCCGATGACTGAGGGCCGTGTTTGTGTTTGCGACCCACCAGATTTTTTTTTTTTTTTTGTTTGTACTTCATTTTTCGCTGCACCCTTTATCCGAGCTCTCATCCACTCATCTTTCAAACCTGCTTTAAAGTCTTTTTTGTTGTTCTTCCAAAAGCCTGTGCAAAACAGTGGGGCTGGAATAATTCATATGGCAACAGGGATGCATTTGGGTGTAACACCGCAGGCTGTTCACCATCCACCGTCCTACCTTTGTGTTCCAAAGAGTTTCCCGAGCATGCAGCTGGAGAGTGAGATACCCTGCCAGCTCGCCGCCTCATTCCTCTGGCCTTTCCTTGTGCTTTCTCTCTCTTTGTATGTAGAGCAGCAGTTCTTTTCTTTTTTCTCAAATCACCTTGTTGCGACTGTTTTTTTCTTAGCTTTTTCCCAATTTCTAAATGACACAGTCATGCTTCTGTGCACAGGCTGAATTTATTTCCTTTTCCTTCTTTCTTTCTTTCTTTCTTTCTTTCTTTCTTTCTTTCTTTCTTTCTTTCTTTTTGCACTAAAAAAAATGCTCTTAATCGTTCATTTCAAAAGAGGTAACCTGGAGGTGGTGGATCTTCCGGCATCCTGAAACAAATCAACTCTTATCTGTCAATTTACTGGATAATTTTGGGTCTAATTGTGCCTCGCTACGAGGGGATGACGGCGTGCGTTCGTGCTTTATTTGGCTCAGTGCGCTCCTATTGTAGCCAATCCAATCATCTGCGAGCGATACATCAAAAGAGCCGATATGAATAGAGGTCCTTTGTTATTGAGTCATAAATTAAATACGCATTTCCTCAGCTCTAAACGGGACCTTGTATGTGATGCATCATGGATGTGACAAAACCGGTAAATCAATTTGTGGCATTCTTTCACAAACGCTGATGGAGGGAGCTCATTTATTTGTGCGAACGCTTGGCTACTATTGCAACCCTGAGTTAGATACAGGAGGAGAGGGATTACATCCAAGAGTTATTGTTTAGTCAATCGGCTCTAAAAATAGATTTATTTAAATGTGTTTTTTTCCGGCTGATCCTGATGTTTTGGACCAAGATGAAGTCTCCAAACAGGCTTATATGTAATTGGCGAGCAGCACTGAATAAGATAAAAATGTTGTGGAAGGAGATGATCGTTTTGGCGGTCAAATAAGAGTTTAATATTGCAGGGAAAAACACAATAATCCATATTGTTCTTGCACTGTTTCTGTTTCCCTGAGCAGATTATAACGTCATGATGTTGGGCAGGTCGCAGCTTCACGGCGCGGCTGACATCTGACATCCGCTCCTGTAGCGATTCGTTCTCGCACCGTCGTGTGAGATTTTCCATGCCGATACGGGCATTTCCGTTTAATAAAGACCTCTCCGGGCCTCACGCGGGTGACACATCTTCTCCGTGAAAGGTCGCGATGATGTAAAGGAGTCCAGTGACAGTGTCATGCATGCCTGAAGAGCACTGATGAGGCTCCTCCTACAGAGAGTCACATTCTCCTGCAGGGATTCATGTGTTGTTTGGACAGCTTGTTATCAGGTTTCTGCCCGTGTTGGAGGAGTGACGTGCTGGAGCCATATTGCTTCTGTTTCTGATTACTATCAGGGGTCTGGGCCGAACTGGGAGCCTGTTGTTTATACTTGAATAGGAAAGTAAACCAAAGGGTGTATCACGACAGGAAGTAGCACCGCAAGATTAATTGGTGCATCCTTGCAGGCGCTCTTTGCTTGGTGACATAAGATGGGTTTCCATCAACCCGTTTTTATGTGCGTTTGTACACAAGATTTGTCGACAACAGGAAATAAAATCTGAATGTGTCCTGTGTTTACTCGGGCTGATGTTTGTATATTACAGGACTACTGGATTGGCTTGTAATACATTTTTGAGGAGAGACTCACGTTAAAAGCCCCGAGGGGTTCTTCTGAATCTCACCTGCAAAATGTGCTTCTGTTTTGGTTTCTGTGGAGATAAACATATAAGAATTAATATGAAAAATGAAATTAGAAAATTGAAAAGAATGGCTGAGATATTGCAAAAAAACAGGACGATATCTTTACGCTATTTTTTCTGTGCTTTTAACTCAATTTTCAGATGTAAAAAAAGTTTCTTTTGAGTAGAGTTCATTAAAAACAAGAGCAGTGAAATGTGATTTTGGTTTGTAAGAAGCGGGTGTTGGTCATGATTCGTGCTGCAGCTCAGCGGCCCCACGTCCCTGAGGATCAAAGTTGAATTCAACACAGTAGCATCTGCAAAACTCTTAGTTGTTTCATTTATTCATTAGCTTCATTCAACATTTTTCCACAGGTCATGCATTGTCCCACCCAGGAGGTCCTGCCGCCGCCCCTCCACAGTTAGAGACAAACTGCTCCAGCTCCTCCCTGTGCCAGGTCTTTTTTTATTTTTTTACAGGAGAGGCTGAGAAACGCTTGCCTGCTCCACAGCGAGGGATTGGCTGCTGGCTGCCCCTCTCTCCCTCTGTTGCCCTGGCAATGCTGCACTGTTATTGATAAAGTTGATAAAGAAATGCTTGGGCATGCACCTGACAGATTAGACCTGAAATCCCCTAGGTGGGGGGGAACGGCAGCAGCCAGACAGCATACACTAAGTCCCCCGACAATCAGCGGCTCACAGAAGAGTTTGGCTCGAGTGCAGGGAGTGGGAAGAATGTAATTTTCTGTAGATTTGTTTTCTTTGGTCCGTCTTGTTTACAATGCTGCCGTCAGATAAGTGTTTATGGCAGATTCAGCGGCTGCGAGCGGGAGAAAAAATGAGAGCTTTGTTAGCTGAGACAGCA
>CAEMYA010000073.1:365210-391972 GCA_903131615.1 Diplodus sargus
TTCCATGTTGGTATGTTTGATCCCAGCAGGACTTCAGTGTCATGCAGGCGTGAACTTTTACTCTTACACAGGTTAAAGCTTGATTCCGTGGCGTCTTATGACATTGGACCATGAGCCATCTGTGTCCTATGCAGTCGGTGTCAGCGGTGTGGGCGGAAGCAATCAGCCGTGCTGGGACTACTGCGCGGTATTAAGAAAAACAGCTTCGTCATTTGTTCTGGAATCGGCTGCATGAAGGGTGCGAACGCTGACAATGTTGCATCCACCACTATCAGAACTGATGATGCCATTGTCGGTATAAGTCTCGCTGATTTTTGATTGATTTCTGCTCATTTCCTTTATTCATTCCGAACCACCGCTCTCGTTAGCATTCCCCTCCACATCCCCCCCCGTAGCGCCCTTCTGTGATACGAGTCAGCAGCCAAAAGAGATAAATTCGCACCCTATCATTTGGTGAAAGTGACCTCTGTGTTTGTGTCATCGAGGTTCCAACATGTGTCTGTGGAAAAAAAAAAAAGCTAATCACATAAACATCCGTAGCTCACGTGTGAAAATGTTTTTTACAGAGAGATGTTCATCCACATGTCACTCGTGAAAATGTCCGGTTCACATGTCACGTTATTTTACTTACACATGTTAAAATTTTAAGAAAATGCAAAAAAATTACTCAATCACATGTGAGTAACGAGCTTCTAGTCCACATATGAGAAAGCCGCCCACATTTCAGGATGTTCTCACTCCCTATGAATCCAATCTGGTGGCCTGATCAGATCTGAAGTTTCAGTTCTTGAAGCGGCGCTCTCGTGCAGAGGGGTGGGTCTTTTCCACACCCTAACCAAGGTGTTAAACAATGTTTGACAACACTGAGAACTTCCCAGAAGCCATAATAAGTCACCTAACCTTTGTTTTCACTCCCGTCTCGTCAAATATGGCAGCTTGGTCAGTGGCTACTTTACACATCCCTCTAGCATCGGTTTTGCTAGTGGTGGCTTCACCGTTAAGGTAGCAATAATACATTTACAATGTCAGACTTTCAAAATAAAGCTTGCTGGGACACATTTTATGATATTGGGACTCTTGTAAAAAGTTTGGTTAGGTTTAGGAAAAGATCCTACTTTGGGTTAAAATAACTACATTTAGGCTCCGTCCAGACGGTCGAAAACGAACGTTTTTTTTCTCCGTCTTCCTCGTCATCGTTTTAAGAATATTTGCGTCCACAGGGCTCCACTGACAACGACTGAAAACGCTGTAGTTCATATTCCAGGCCTATAGGTGGCGCTGAAACCAGAATCGTTTGTGAGGACCGATAATGAGGTCGAACTGCTGCTGCGACTCACACTCAACTACAAGGTGAGTAAGTTGCAAGAAAGCTCAATATCTTCTGCAGCACGAACACGAGCATGTAGTCCGCCATTGTTGTTGTTGTTGTTATGAGACGTCGCGGGGTGGGGCGATGGCGTCATCGTTTTGGAAAGTATGCGGATTCGCCGTCCACATGAATACGGGAGGGCTGCGTTTTCAGATTTCTCCACCCTGAGACCCGTTTTCAAAAAAGTGCGTTTTCAGGCGCTGCGTTTTGAGGAGCCGTATGGATGGTCGGCCAAAACGATGCAATACGTGTGCGTTTTAGAAAACGGCGTTGTCGTCTGGACGGGGCCTTAGTGGTGTAACTTGCACATAGATTACATAAGTGCATCACTTGAAGGTAGATTGTGTGATCCTTCTTTAACTACTTTAAGCTTCAACAAGTGACGCTCGAGGGAGTAACTACAGTACAGCCTCTAACCAGGCTGCTGTAACAAACATGCTTTGAGTGAAGATCGGTTGGGAAGCCTGTAATCCACCTGTGGAAAATCTACATTTCACACATAGACATTTTTATTCATATGTAAAAACCCAATCACTTCAGTTCGCATCTGACAGAACTTTTCTATCCTCCCACCTTCAAACGGAGAGCTTGTATCCATCTGTACTGGAATTTGCATAAAGCAGGTTTAATTATTCTCCCATTATCAACCTGTCAGGTATATCAACTGACAGGAACACTGTATGACACACACATACATACAAACATACATACACATGACTATATCCAGCTGCAGTGTCTCCTTTATGTCTATTTTGCACCACTGACCTGATCAAACGGTGTAGGATTGTATCTAAAAGGAAAAAAAACACCTGTTGAAGGCACAAAAGATTCTTTCTCAACTGCAGAAAAACAAAGAAAAACCACAAAGCCTGTACCAAGCTTTTGAAAATATAAATATATAGATATATAAATATAGCCTTGCTGCAGAGGACGGGCCAGATGAGGAGCTAACTGCATTTAAGCGAAAAACAACCCGAGTGAGTGAAGGTGTCCTTTTAAGCTATATCAGATTGCCCGCGCGCGAAAAAGCCGCACAATGTCGCTGAAGATCTAATTCTACCTGCTGCCAAAGTCGTTATTCAGGCAGCGCTGTGCAATGAGGCTGCGAGGGAAAGTTGATACACTGCTACTCTCTGACAGAACAGTAGCCAGGGACATAAACGAGATGGCCCTGGACGCTTTCATTTCGACTTTTGGACGAGGTGAGAGCCAGCTGATATTTAATATTGTCTCTGAATGAAAACACAGATGTAACCGATGCTGCACAGCTGCTTGTTTATATTCTGAGCCTCGACGAGGAGCATTTTGTGGAAATGACAATGTTTTTGGTCGCCGGCCCATTTTGGGGAGAGTGTGCGAGCTCTCGCTCAGACACACACACACACACACACACACACACTGCTCGTTTCATCCAAATATATTTTTAGACGGTTTATTAAACATATTTCCTGCTCGGGTTCGGAGCGAAGTGAAGGAGCAGAAGTGTTTTCCTGCCGATAAATAAATAGCTTCCACACTTCCGCTCTGACAACAGGTGTAATGATTGCCATCTATCCCCCAAATTACTCTCAAAGATGTGTGAAATTAACCAAGAACACATTGCTCATTGCCTCATCCCTCCGTCTCTCTCTCTCTCCATCTCTCTCTCTCTGCATTCGCGTTGTTTGTGGTAATTTCCCAGCGATGACTCTCGGATGCGTGATCCGATGGCTGTTTTGGATTAGTTGTGCTATCTGTGATTCGAGTTTTGTTTTGTCCCCTTCATCATCATCATCATCTGTTTCCTCGAACAGATCAGAGCAGATTGGAGTCGGCCTTAATCTGAAGGGATCCACAGTGCTAAGGCAAGCCGCCGGCTGACCAAGAGGTTGGCACCGCCGCCGCCGCCGTAATGACCGCAACATCTGGCACGGCGTGGACACGCATCGCAGCCGCGTGAAGACAACTGCTTTGCTGGATCGTTCCCACTCTCTGTGTTTGCCATCTCATAGAAACGAGGATTACTCTGGATGGCGATCTTCCAGTCACACCAGGTTTGCTGTGCGAGTCTGCGCCACTGCACTGTAGAAATTGTAGCATAAATCACGAGTCAGAAAATAGCCAGCGTGCCATTCGTCATTTTTTTTTTTTGCTTTTGTTTTTTGCTCTCCAAACTTTCGCATCACTCGGCGCCATCCTACAGATCCTCCCCTCTCCTCCGGTACAGATCCTCTCTTGGAGCGCGCTGCAGCAGATGCTCGCAGGCCTAAAAAATCTGGATGGATTACAGCTTCTAACAGATGCTGCCACTGTTTCCACCGGCCATGGTGGCTACCCCGAATCGAGCAGAGCGCCAGACATGCATGTGTGCGGCGAAGGAGCGAGATTCAAGACTGCAGCACTTTATGGGGGATGTATTAACACGGCCACAAGAGACGTATAGTTTTACAGAAATAATTTGTACTACACGGATCTCCTGCGGCATCCTCCCAGAGATAAAGTTCAGAAGCAGCCTATCATCGTGTGGTCATTAGGATTCATACAAAACCAAATATCTTTTTGAAGAAGCGTTCCCTTCTGCCTTTTTTTTTCAGTGCAGTTTAATGCCTCCTGCAGAGAGAGCTGCTGGATGTGGTGAAAATGCATTTACAAGAACTCTGTTCTGATCTTAATACTTTCATCCAGGGCCTCCCTCGCTCCGGCTCCCCGACAACCCCGGCCTGACCAAATCCTCCGCACCTCTCCTCCTTTGTCGTTTTCTCTGGGAAAAGAAGAATGTTGAAATGTTTGCAGACCGGCTGGATCTGCACCCCCCCCAAAAAAACCTTCTTGTCGAGCTTTTCCTCATGAAACTGAAGGAGGGTGCAGACTTACAAAAAAAAAAATGGCGATTTTTGGCCAACACTCACACACTAATCAGAGACGCAGAGCAGCTCATCCATATTCATACCTAATTTAGATTTGCGGATGTAGAAAATGGATAAGCAAATTGAAAAGACACCGCACTAAAAACTTCTTATTGTGCAATGTTTACCTCCTCTCTGCCACTCAGACTCACCGAAATGGCAGTTAATAGTTTTTGTCCTCTCTAAAGGTTGTACGCAAATCTGACTGAGACCGAGTTATTAAATCTACGAAATACAAAAGTGATATGAAGAAAGTATGATGAGAGCCGGCATCGCTTACCGCGGCATGCTGGGAATACGAATTATCCTTCAACCCCTAAAAAACAATTGTTTGGAAATATATTGCCTGCAGTCTGAGAGGGTTATATGCGCGATGTTTGCGACATACTGTGTCCAATCTGCTATATGTGACCATAAAACTTATTCCACCGCACAAAATAATGAAACAAGGGAATGAGAGATAACCTTTAACAACACGCGGATTCTCCCGCTCTCACTAACAAATAACCCCGGCCACACGGAGCTATGCATCATGTGCCTCCGCCTAAAAAAAAAAATATCGTTGTTTTCTGTCTAATTCATCTACAATAAAATATTGTTTTTGGGAGGGAAAGTAATTTGCAACAGATGGCTGGATGTAATTTTAGACTGCAGCAATGAGAGTGGCAAAATACAATTCAAGAAACAAGGGAAGCAAATATTGCCTGATGCTGTGATACATATGCTGAGTGCTCGAGTGTGGGGTTTTTTTACATTTTTTTTAGGCATATGGTGAAATGAACACTGCGAGTGTGCGCTTTGAACACGAAATTGGATGATATGTGGCTCTCCATGGCAACAGAATTGCATGAGTATGACTTTAATGAGAACAGGAGGTGGTCTTGCAAGTGTTAAGTGTAAAAAAGCAAAGGTCTGTGGTCAGATATGTAAGTTTTGTAAGTTAATTGTGGCTCTGAATAGTGACAGAAGCCTTTACCAAAAAGATGTAGTTGCCCAAAATGTAGCAGTTAGCGAGTAGCTCAGGTAGCTGTGGAGCAAAGTGGCCCTATTAGCTGACTGGAGTCTGGATGGCGGCGGTGGGTGGGGGGAGACACTGCTGTCAGCTCAGCTCAGCCGGCCTCAGACGGCTTCCCAGCGAACACGACTAGACACCACAAGGGTATGAGACTGACAGATGCCAGTTTGAGGATGGGAGATACAGTAACGGGGCGATTTACAGCGACTCTGTCTGGGACAATGACTCCGGGGGTGAGGAGACACAGCAGACAGAGGATTGAAGTGGAAGTGAGAGAATCAGCGGTGGGCAAAACAAGGGCGTAGAGCCAAAGTGATTTCATAACCGACTCTGTGAATGAAGGATTTCTTTCGAAACAAACTGAAGGTGACGGTGGCGAGATTTGTTTTGTTTAACAACAGAATCAAGCAGCTTAACTTAGTTCGGTACAAGAAGGAACTTGAATGAAGACGGTGTATGTTTTTATCTGTTAAATAAGGAAGATACACACTCTTCAGCAACTATACAAACGTTGTTTTGGTAAAACTACAGCTTCTAAAACATGTCGATGGTATAGTGTCTTGTAATACGATGAATGATGTCTGCTTTAGAAGCCTAAGTTGTGAACTCAGTACTGTACCACTGGCCTTTTGCAGCACAACGTGGTATGAAAGGAAGGGCGGGTGCTAGCTGGTTAGCATGCTAATCCAGCAGACATCTCTTCAACACAGTACACAGACGCTAAATCATCACTGGCCACGTCTTACAGATCCTTACAGCTCCTTTTGGCAAATGTACATTTAAAAAAACTTACAGAATCGAGTCTCAGACTTTTTGAGGAGTTTTGAAGATACCAAAAAAGCACCTGTAGGTTATGCCGCAGAATATATGTCAAGAGCAATTAGCAGTAAAAAGGATTTCCAAAAAATGTAGTGCGCAGACGTTCCTTCTGATTCTTCGCTGCAGGATATGCAGGACATAAAATCGAAGAGTAAATTAAATCTGCTCGTGCGCCGTGTTAACAAGAGATCATCACCTCTTTACTCCCAAATGGATTGTAGCAAAAGTCAATTAGGGTTTTTTTTTAAACATAGTTGCCTTTGCTTTCCATAGTAATAGAACAATTTGGACTTCTGTGGTCACGTATTTTGAGATACAGTATTGGAGAAATTAGCTGCAGATAGCTACAGGCTCTCCACCGACATGAACAATTCAGGAACTCTGGGCTGAAGCTGCATTTTGTCTATTCCACTGTAGGTGCAGCAGGTAGCTAAAGCGCCTCAGGCTTCATATGATGAACTGTCATATTGTTGCTTGCCAGCACATTTCATATATATTGTAGAATGTGCTACACATATTGGAATAAATCCTAAACCTTGAGACAGCTCTTGTATTTCTTTTCAACCAATCGTATAACACATTATGTTTTATTCTTTACAGACTGTGCTGAGTGAAAAAAAAAAAAAGTGCCCAGCTCATCTCATAAATGAAATATTCAGTGCAGGTATCTGTATCTTCTTGTAGGCATCCGCGCCGCATGGAAAAAAATGGAAAAGCAGTAACCCGTCCGCTCGCCCATGTATGCTTAGGATCCCTCAAAGTTGGATGAGACGCGGCAGATGCTTTGGGTGAGGTGGAATCAAAGATATGGCTGAACATAGAGGAGAGAGGAAAACAAGGGGGAAAGAGACGGCGTGGCGCTCAGCAGAGACCACCAACACCTGTTAAGTTTATACGAACAGCTGTCCCAGTGGCGACCTCGGGGATTGAGGAAGCCCGCAGGCATCCGCGGACCGAGCGCAGTTCCGTTGTAAACATCTATAATATATGCACTGAAGGTGTGTCTCAAAGAACGCAGTACAAACGGGTGGGATTTTTTTTTTTTTCCCCAGATCATTATTTGGGCCTCAGTGATTGATTTCAATCACAGTGCGGCTGCTGTGAAGCTGCTTATCTGAAATACTGATTGAGTTAAAGCTCTTTTATCACATTTGCAGTTTTATGCCCAGCCTCTCTGAAGTATGAGTCATTGAACACTGACAGTTACGAGGAGAGACAATTAAAAACTTAATGCAGTTGCTAATTCGCTCACAGAAAATTGTTTCATTTGGAAATATTTTACAAATCATTAGCTCTAAGTCATTCTGCTCCATGAACCCACAGCACTGAGCTTTTCTCAGCAGGGTCTTTACACTGTTTCCTTTTCTGCCTCGGACCTCTGGCGTCGCAGGTTAATTGGATCTGTGATGTTTTAACCCTGTAACCTCCCTGAAAATCCGACACGCCAACGCCCACCACCTGCTTACCGCATCGAGAAGGTCCGTCACCCTTAATACCGCGTGGACGAATGTAATTAATCTGCTTGTAAATAATCATCTGCCTCTGTGATCCCTTCACATGTTTAACTCTCACCTTTGAGAAATAAGAGTAAATCTTGTCAAAGCGCCTCCTGTTCACATACAGCACTGACGTAGATTCAATTAAATGAAGATTAAGTGAGAATCTTCAGCTCCTGTTTGCAGACGCTCTTTTCTCTCTTGACCTCCACTTCTTCCCCACAAACTCCTCCACCCGCCCCCGAATACTACGTCTCTCCCTCTGACTCACCATCTGTGACTCACCAATTACAAATGGCTCCACAATCCTAATCTATCACATCCATTCATGGTGAAAATGCCCCCAAGTGTTTTCTGTTGTGTCGCTTTCTTCACCCGCCAACATGGACTTTGTTCTCTCTCCATTGTTTCGCTTCTGGTTATCTCGCTATTCCCCCCTTTTTTTTGTTGTTGTGCAATTCATTTCTTAGAGTCAGTTTTTGGAGTTCATGTGAACGTCTGTGCAAATGCGTTAGATTTAAATGCAAAACAGGGACTGGAAGTCTAATAACTAGAATTCTCAGCCTCGTGGTTTTACGCCCCCATGCACCAGTCGTGTTGCTTCTCCTGAGCTGTTATTGAATACTGGGCAGAATGTTGTGATGTCACAGGGTATTTAACCTTTGACCTGTTGGATATCCAGTGTCACAACATCATCATTTTATCCTATTAGACATTTGTGTACAATTCTATCATATATTATCGTATTAATTCTAGTACCACATTTCAAGAAATTCCCTAAATGCACTGTTGAGATTCCCGAGGATGAGATGCCGGAATGTCACAGTGACCTTGACCTCTGACCTTTGGACACCAAACTCCAAGTCCAAGTGGACATTTGTACCAAATTTAAATGAATTTCCTCGCAACGTTCTTGAGATATCGTGTTCATAAGAATGGGGCATATAGATGGACGTACGAAAGGGCGACCATCAAAAAACATAACGACTATGGTCACGGCTATCAACGCATGCTCACATTATCATTATCTTATTTTTATTTAATAAAGAAAATTCAGGATTCCCATTTAAAATCCTGACTCATATCGCAATATCTGTCAAAATAATCGCAGTATGATTTATCTTCCGTATCATTCAGCCTCTAATCTTCAGCCCTGTGTTCTTTTGTATTCCACGCGCACACTCGGTTGTATCACAATATGTGGATTTGAGACAAATAGGAAGAGTAAGTCGGCTACAATGCCTGCTCTTCATTCCCCTGTGGAGGTTCAATCAGGTGTGACTCATGGTGAATAAAGGCTTGGAGGACAAAATGGAATTCACAGTGAGCCGTCATGCTGACAAGCTTGTCATCTTCTTCTCCTATAATTGTCTTTCCATGTCTCAGCAGGTCAGCAGAGATACAACTGAAATATGTAGCGTTGCATTCATGTCTGCCTGTCATGTCCAAGGAGGTATTTTAAGACAGGTGAGGGGAGAGAGAGATTTTTGGCCATTTCTTTAGCTCCTCTTCATCCTACGCAGAGGTAGAGTGAATGAACTACCATCCCCGAAAAAGCATATTTATTCAGATTTTCCAACACATTACGAAGTCATTGTTATTCACACAAGACTCTGGTCGGCAACTGGATCACTGCTAAATGGGGTGTCGCATTTTACTCCAATTAAAATTCATCCCTGCTAGGTTTGTTTTAGCCCTAAATCTGCATTAACATTTTTTTTTGGGCCACTTAGAGGCCGCGGGAACTAGCTGCCAAACACAACACTGACATTTCACCACCCGATAAAGATGATTTTAACTTTTTTACTTAATAGCTTCCTGTTGTGTGTGCAACACTGATGAGAGCAGCGAGATAAACATCGTGTAGAACTGAGATTGATTAAGAAGTTGGACGATAGTTGTATGTGGGTTTGTCACCATGAGCCCCGCGCCAACACATCATACGGAAGCTCGGTCAAAGGGGCCAAACTTCAAACTATAACGCTGCAGGTATGGCTCCCTTGTAGCTTAGTATTAGAAAGAGGGAGAAATGTCAACATTGGAGGGGTTGATGGTGTGGTTAGGTGGATCAAACACAGAACCTCCATCCTGGAGACCCAGATGTTTGAGTCTCATATATGTTTCGTAACTGAACAAAACTCCCAAATTTATCCAAGTAGATTTGGTGCCTAAAAGTGACTAAGCTGCCGCCGTTTCACAATGTTAACGGTCCAAAATGGTTGTCAGCGAGCTTTATTTTTAAAGTCTCCACTTTGAGATGCATAAAAATTATACCTTCTCCCCACAAAAATGTTATTAAAACTCAATAGTGTACTTAGAAAAGCACTGAAGTTATAACCCTTCTGCAACAAACTGGGTTTTGAATATTTGATGAAGGCGCTGAAGTCATACAGACAAAGAAATGTACAGTTTGTTACTTACTAATGTCACTTCAGGGAAATTAGGTTGCAGATAGAAGGAACTGATTCATGGGTCAATAATTTAGTAAAGATGTGATACCAACAATCACACATTCATTGTATTTAAAGCAGCTCCAAGAAGCTTCCATCGTCAAAAGCGCTGTCCTCGTCGAAAGTGGGACGAGTGGCACTGACTTGTGTCTAAGATCTTAATCTGGCGAGTGTGTGATTTTGTTTTGGAAGTTGTGAAAGAATAGAACCGCCAGACTACAGAGTAGCTTCTCTCCTCAGGCTGAGACCACTCAATTTGTCCTAAATGCCCCTCACTTTAATTTGTATAACTTATTTGATCCAGAACAGTCAAAATCTGACCTGGTAGCCCTGGCATTAAGAAGAACAGATGGCCAATAGTCTTCTCGCTGATGGTTTGCTTCTGTAAGTCACATGGAGTCATGAGTATTTAACATCTGAGGGTGTTGCACAACCAGCTAAAGCTACCTAGCAGTAAATTGAACCACAAGTCTGTTAAAGTTACTCAACAATATTAAGTTTTGAAGCTTTCAAGGTTTTCTCAGAACTACAGATCAAACATTATAGAGATTAAACATACAAACACACTAGATAATAAATGGTGATGAGATTATATGTTAAGAGATAAATGTGCAGTTCCACTGGATTGGTTCGATCTTTCGCGAGAGTGAAATAAGTGAAACACTCTGCTGCTGGTTCGATCGTAATGTTCTGTAACAGGGCAGCGAGGTGAAGCCAGAGCCAACTCAGATCATGATCATATATCAATACGAATACAACCCCCCCCCACCAACATGATTTATAATGCAGTGAGCGTCTGAGTGAAAGTGAAGAGTTTTGGAATGGAGAAACATTTTGAACGAGTTGAGGATGATTTATGCGCTAATTAAAAAGAAAATGCTGTGCTGAGGAGTTCTGTCGAGGAAGAAACGGAGAGGTCGTCTCATTCCGACTACGGCATTACGTTGACTGAGAGGACTTATCTTTGCTGCGGACCGGGAAGATTTGCCCATGTGATTGGCAGCTGTCGATAATGCTGAAGTGGAGATATTGTGGTTCAAGCATTGAAATGCACCAATATGGACAGGAATACAAACATCTAGTTATCCTTTTTCTAAATCACTCAGCTCGTTCAGGGTTATTGGAGGGAAAAGAATATTCATTTCTGGAGATACACGGCTTCCTCGGTTTGAAATGATTTGGTTTGATAGGCTTGCGGTTTTGAGACCTTGTGTAAAATCAGCCTTTTTCTGTTCCCCGTTTCTGTAATACTTCAACAATGTAGTAGCTCAGTGAACAAACTGCAGGAAATCTGTTTGTGTTTTTATCCAAACCAAGGACATGCTCAAACTTTAAATTTCTTTATGTTGTTCTGGTTATGTCGAGGCACAAAAAACATTAGGTACAAATCATGTTTTAGCCTAAAATACCTGGTAATGTTTCCACAGACATGACTGTTAACGTAACAGTGTCTCTGCAAAAATATTCCAGTTTTAAACACAGTTGGGAATATCTCGGTTTTGTCGCCAACATCTCATTAAAAACTCTGGGTATTTGCCACAAACATGGCTCAGAAAATTCCTGATGTCTCATCAAACATTTGCTGGTTTTGTTCCCATCATCGTGTTAAAAACAGCTGGCTTTGTCACGATAAACATGGCTGAAAATGTCCTGATGTTTTGCCAACAATATCCGTCTTTTGTCCCCACAGACGTGGCTGGAAACTTCCTGACACCTCACTTTCTGTTGCCAGAAACGTGGCTTGAAATTGTCCAAGTTGTGTTGCTGGTGAAACGTTGAAACACAGTCTCGAACAGTGGTCACTGACTTATCAGCCCTTCCACCTAACTCATGATGCCAACACCTCCTGACGTGAAGGTCGGCTCATACAGTAATCATGAATGTGATATGAAACATGTTGCATGAATGGTACTGTGCTGCAAATGTCATGTATGGATGTGAACATTATCTGTGGTTTATTCTTCTGACTGGGCTTCAGTGAAAGAAATAGACTCCTTTAGATTTGATACTTCTTTCTGCTGTGCCTTCCAACAGCTCTCAAAGTCAAACACAACACAGTGCGCTGCGGTGTTCAACTTAAATCCATTCATTATTTCTAACATTTAAGCCTGAAAGCTTCTGTAACTCCGGCACATGTAACACTTGATTGCAAGAAAAATCTCTCCCACTCGTCAATTTGTTCCGCCGGGTTGATGTTGACGCCGTTTAGTCTTTCATAACCGAAAGTAAAGATGTTCTCAGACCACTAAAAGGTGACGTTTGGCAGGAGTGATTTAATTTGAAAAGGTCAATAACTGATTACGCCGCTCTGACCAGCGGGTGGTCGTAGCCTCCCTCTCTCTTTCGCTCACCTTTTACCTTCGTCCTTTCTTCTCTGCTCTTGGAGATATTTCCGCCCCTCACACTCTGCCAGGCGGCGGCTCGCTCAGATGTTACCCCCCATGCTCTCTGCTATAGAGCTGCGTCCGTATGACGGCTTGTGATCTCATGATGAAATGAATCCTAAATGTCTCCACTCTGCGGACGCCCGGGATGATTCTCTCTTTCAGCGTGTGTCTCTCTTGAGTACGGGATTCCTCTGTCGTTTGTGGGATGATGATAATAGCCCGCAGCTGTGCATCATCAGAGTGTAATCATTACCTCTGAAAATCCGCAACAGATGCCCTACCTGACAAGTCTTGACAAGGCTTTTCTAATTTCAGCGACGCATTGTCACTGTCAGCGGTGCTCTACGGGCCAGAGAATGCGGCATTGTGTGAGGACATTATTTTTTTTTTCCCCTCTCTCCTTTGTGTTTCACGAACAAAGGTTGAAATGAAACTCTGCGAATAAATAAAATGATTTGAAACGGGGAAAAAGAATCCAGAAGGAAGAAGTTGCAAATCACTTCATAATCCAATGAACGACACGTGGAAATGTAATTATCTTACTAATTACTCTACAGCCAAAGTAATTAGCCTGTAACACATTGTAGTATTTTTGTCACGTCGCTCAGCTTCATCAGAAGTGCCTCTCGACAGCTCCTCCACCTAAACACACATATCGGAACTATTCACACCGGGAGCGGCGTGAATTTGTGATAGTTGAGTCCAATATGGGTATTTGTGACACAGGCATTAAAGTGATACTTACCGCAGACCGAGCAGGACAGACGCTGGCAGGAAAATGTCGCCAGCTTGCAGACACTAAGAGGGTCTCTGGGTCCTCGGTACTGCAGCACTGACCGGCTCGCTGACGGGAAGACAGAGGTCAGATTCACAGCATCTCAGCAGCCTGTCCTCTGTTAGGATGTTTTCATACGTTGCGTTACAAATGCCAAATATGCAAACTAACTACAGAATTCTGCAAGGTAAAGTGATGCTCATGGTCTATCGGCTTAATGCGACAGCATCATCCAAGAAGTTGTGGTGGAGACAGGAAACAGTGTCTGAGTCCATTTCCTCTTCCTGTGACCAGACATAAAGGGCGCTACCGCTACCGCTGCCGCTGCATCATCCTGCGCCGCTGTTGCCATGGCAAATGATCAGACGAGTTGATTGGAAATTGAAAACACAAGAATGGCTCTCCTGAACATGCATTTGCTATAAAGGAAAGATCTGTTTGTAATCATCAAAATACCACATTGTTATAACTTTCCTTCTCACGTAAGCACATGGTGCTGACTGAGTGTAACATTATAATACACCTGAAAACAATTTAAAAAATAACCTGTGCAGGAGAGTTCAGATAAAATTGGAGCAGGTCCCTCAGTGCTGCCCGCTGCTCTTTAAGCATGAGGACGGGTCAGCTGCAGAGGACAAATGTCACCATGGGGGGACGGAAAAATAGAAATTAAACTTGACTCCAGTCAGTTAATGTCAAATAAACCAAAAACAATCCGACAGCCTCTTGTTATTGGAAGGACGCTGGTTCGATTCCCCTGGTCTGCATGTCAAAGTGTCCTTGGGCAGGATACTGAACCTTAAACTGCATCAGTGCATGAATGTATGAAATACAGTAAGTCGCTTTGGACAAGTGCGTCTGCTAAATGCCCTAAAATGTAAGTATATAAAATTATTGATTCACTTATAGGTTAATATGTATGTTTTGAGAATTGGGATACAAACTAATCACCAAATTGCTGCAGTGGAGCGTGTCTACTCAAATCAGTCACCTCAAAGTAGCCAAGCCGGCATCAAATCATATACACTCTCAGATATATCGACATACTGCTCCATCTGCAGAACACACACACACACACTTTTTGCACTGCATACACAGTTATGTCCAACTAGCAGGATCAGAGGAGGTCAAACCAAGGTTATAAACATTTGTCTTACCTATTGATCAAAATGTGTCAAGGGGAAATGAGAGGTCAGAAGGTGGCCAAGTAAATCAAAGGCAAATACCAACGGCGACCAAATGTGGCGAAGGCGTCCCTCCAAAGTGCTTTTGAGGGAGCAGTTAGCCGGCGTAAATTACGCTTAAAATCCGCGAAGTGACATGAGCTCTGAGACCAATTAGGGTTCAAGGCCGCGGGGCATCACTGAATATACCATCGCCGCAGCTCTCAGGAGCACGTTTCAGGTCGGAGGAAAGAACTGTACAAAACAAGCCCGCTCACATGACTGCACACACACTAAGGGAAAAAAAAAAAAATACAAATAATTATAATCCCACCTAAGATGCATTATGCATGCTTTGTAATGAGGTGTGGAGATTCAGAGGGCGCCTGTTTTTCACATACATGTGACCACTTCTTCTTTTTTTCTGCTGAGGTTCATGCATTATTTTACAAAGAAACCATATTATTAATTCAGCCGTAGCAACGCTTCACAGCTTGTGATATTGATCAGAGGATATGAGGCCCACTTACTTGTTCAAGCATGCTACTGCACAGTGAACGCTTAACATCAGAGGGGACTCGTGCAGATTTCTCCATTTGAGGTGCAGGATCACATTACAGCGCGTCGCAGGGACGAACAGGAAGAAGACGACATCTTGTAGAATAAGATGAGCAATATAAACCGATATTGCACACGTTGCCAAAGCCTGATATGTCCCATTCCTTTGTGCGATATACATCAATTGCTACTCAAACACAAATACAAACTCTTACAGTGGGGATGTGCACTAGTTTATTCTGAATGAATCCCACACACATTGTCCCAGCTTGCCATAAATACTCACTGACACACCAGATTTGTATTCACCCACAGCTGGAAAAAGTACCCAAGAAATGCACAATTTATTCCTGTGTGAGTAGCTTCATGTTGCCTTGCTGAGCTATTTAAGAAAATGACTGAGCCATTGTGAAAAAGAAATGAAAGAGCGTGTGTGTGACCTGTTTTTAAAAGATTATACATAAGGCGAGGGAACAGGTTGGACACTCAGGATGCTCGTGGAACATCTCGCTTCGCTCCGTCCGGCGTCCACGTTGAGAGGTTAGAGCCGCCACACCGGCTGCACGAGCCGCGCTTCTCACGTGTGAGTGTCTGTTTCTACCGCGACATGTGCGCCATGTCGACGTCACACTGCCGTTTCGCTACAGTTTCAATGTCTGTACCTGCTGAATGTGTCACAGACATGAAGAGAACACACAGGTGAAGGGCAGTTTCACTCTTCTTTCCTTCCCTCCCGCCTTCTCTCGCTCCTTCAAAGGGCGCTGAAGAAAAATAGAAAATCACGTTATCCATTTATTGATAATCATCAACGGCAGACTCCACGTACATGTAAACAGACCGCGGCAGTGACACTCCTTTGTGTGAGTGTTCCAGCGTGTAGGTAAGGCAGACCAGCACATTGATGCTTTTAGCCTTTTCTGAGTTTTATTGACAATAAGAGAAATGTAGAATAGCACTTGTCCTTGAGCACTTTTTCCAAAGAGCGTTGAGTGGATGTACTTGGAGAAGTAATCCAATTTTGTATTTTTTGGAAAAGACGTTTCCTCAGAGGCAACACAGTGCAGGCATGTGTGAGTCTGAGGCTTCAACCAAGAGAGCATTTTACAGCCTGATCAACTGAATAAAGTGTTGACACTGTGCGTGTGTACGCTTCCTACTTATCACATCAACATTTCTGAGATACTTCAGATCACGTCACTCTGAACCGCAGCGTTGCGGCAACATGTACAACTGAAAAATAAAGAAAAGTAAAGTTACAACATGCATAAAGTACAAATGTAACATAACTGTGGATTGTCTCACTTGATACTGACAAGTAGTAAAAAAGGTAATTTTGTGCGCGATATCTGAAAAATTGCATCGATATAGTGAAATGAATATCATCAGTGACTTTGAACCAATGAAAAATGATACTACACATGATATTGATATTCATGTATTCGGTGTCCAATGTTTGATTACCTATAAATGCACCTTTTTAAGATGATAGTTATCACAAGGTGTTAAACGGACCATCATTATGTACCATCAAACAGTCCCTTTGCTAATATACTAAAAAATGTTTCACAGCTTCGAGTGAGTGGCAGCTTTCACCCCACACACTGATATATATTAAACCCTGTGTGTGTGTGTGTGTGTGTGTGTGTGTGTGTGTGTGTGAGATCGGTCCGACCACCTTTACATCCTCCGAAAGTGTTTGAAATGCTCGAGCAGTTCTGATTTATTATCACAGGTAGGTAGGCATGTTGTTTCATTAAAATTCATGCACATAAAAATTGCCCTTGACTTCCACTGGCTCCATTTTATTCTTTTACAGTCCCATCAGATCAGCTGCAGCATCCAATTACCAAACAGATTCCAGCCCATCACGAGCCAGCCGATACCTTTTTAAATGATAAATGAAGCTCGCGGGGCCGCACGCTGTTATGCTATACCGGCTGCAGATACTGATTTAACTGCACAGATCACTCACAGTAAAGAACTTGTAGCAACAATAAACCGCCGTACAAGACTCCCGTGATTCTCCGATGCATCAAGCGGGCGTGAGGTTTGAAGCGCGCAGACTCAAACTGTCAAAGACGGGGGAAGATCGCGTAAGTCATTCACAAGGAGACGTTTAGAAACTCGCCACGTCAGAGCTGAACAAACTGAGAGGGGATTACCGTCACAGGCCGCGGGAGAGTGTCGGACAGGTGGCTTAGACGGGTCAGCCTCCGTAATTGTCTCAAGGACCACCGTGATCCATTGAGTCCCACCGTGTTAATAACTTTGACCTTTTTCTTAGGTGAGACCAATTCCTCCTCAAGTGAAATAATCCCCATCCACACAGGACGAGGTTTAGCTGCTATCGGGGATCACGGATTCATCAGCAACAAGTCGGTCCGACGGGAGACGCTGAACCGAACTGAACCCGATCAACAGTAGTTTTAATTACGCCGTATAAACTCCCGTCAGAACTCATATTATCGTTATTATATCCCAGATACTTTTGTTCTATTCAGTGCAACCGCATAATCAAGATGACTTTATTCTAATCAAGGAAAACATTGTTGTATTGTGATCGACCTCAGAGGAAATCAACCTCAGGGGTTGATAGGATTCTCATCACAGGGAACAAAACAGTGAAGTTGAGTTCCTCAGTGTCCTGTATCCTCGTGTCCTGTGACGTGAAAAAAAAGTTTAACAGCATACGATTAAGCGTTTATAACCAATCTGAAATATCTCAGTCAACGTGGGGGAAAACGATGGCTGGAGAGAAGTTCTGCCCTACAACAACGGCAAAAGAGCAGTAACCACAATTTTGGGTCAAAACTGAGTTATGACTGAAATTGAACTTTTGAATGTGTGTTTTATCGCGTGATAAAATGTCTATGTTCAGTCTCGCTCTACTTTAGAGAGAAAAGGTGATATAAAATTGCAGTAACTGTCAAATCCGACCAGGGCAGAAAGTGAAAGTATAGTTACTGGAGAGCACATTACTCTAAATATAATCTTACATACATTTTACAATACATTTCAAGTGTATCAAGCCATCTCAGAGGGTTATACCTCACAAAATATTATTCAAGGAAGCTTGAACTTTTCTTAAATCCTTATCTACTGCAGCTTTTTAAGCATAGATATGTTGTAACAAGAACTCAATTAAGATTTAGATTTTCTAACGAGGAAGAAAACAAGAAGGGTACTGTGGTTACTGCACTTTACCGTTTAGCTACGTATGTTTTCCTATGTTTTTAGGATCACAGGTAAAATAATTGATAATTTGGCTGGAGAGTCAAAAAGATTTGAATTTTTTTCTTGCATTCTGGATCCAACACCTTTTTATTCCAGATGTGTATATACTTTTCTGCAATCCGAAGAATAAAGTAGTATCAATAATCTCAGTAGAGAGTTTCGTTCCGCCTGAATAAAAATGATTTCCACAGATTCAGAGAAATTTAAATTCTCATGCTTTATCGGCTCGTTTCTGGATTAGACTGTCAGAGTGCGGAAACAAAAGACCACTTTTTTACAAGACGGCAACAAAGAAAGCTTCAGAACGGGTATATTCAAAGAAAACAAATGGGGGTGAGATGCAAAAACATCTGAGGTTTCATTTCATCAAAAGATTTAGTCTCCCCTCTGAAGCCACAGCTGTGAAAGCCGTCGCGACATTCCTCCAGCCGGAGTTGCAAAACAGCAGCGAGCACTCAACGATGCCGACGGAGTCAAAAAAAAAACAACATTTCTGCGAGCGGAATCACTCACGGAGATGAATTAAGCATGGGATCAAATTGGAGATAGTAGACATTAAAATGTGATTTTCAAAGCGGGAGTGTTTCCAATTCAGTTGTGGTGTGCACATCTGGCATCAGAAGAGCAAATCAATCTGACATACTGCGAGAAATTCCAGCAGCAAAAGTCCATTTCGCTTCACTGCGACTACAAGACTGAGCACAGAAATTCGTGTTTAGAAAAAAAAAAAGAAGTAATGTCTGTAGATACAAGAGTGGATTATTATTCAATGTGGAACACGAGCTTTAACGAGGAATCGATTTGAAGGATAGTTTTAACAAAATATGAGTATTTCAAGATCAATAAAAACATCTAAACTGAGTCGTATACATGCAGAGTGAGTTTGCCAGAAGGCTGCAGTTAGAAGCTCTTAACAGCTGTACAAGCTGCGTAGTGAGACTGTGTTTGGCGTCTCTTGCGGTGGAACCAAACTGTTAAATTATATGCTTCGCATGTCGCCAAAACACTCTCACTCCAACTGTTCATGTGAATCCTTATTTTGTGTCTGTTCTTTGTATTTTCTTCAGTCTTTGGATATAAAGTGTCTGCCTGGTAACATTTAGCTGAAGAATGTGAAAGGTTGTTTCTAGCACATTTTTTACTTTAAGTCCCAATAAAAGGAGAACTTTTTTTTTTAAGTGGCTGGTCTGTAAATGTGCTTCATAACTGAACCCTAATGTTTCACGGTCCAACAACAGTCTGCATCAGGGCGATACATCTCCACACTGAGTGAAGCTTTATTAACCAGTATTTCTCGTCAGCCCTTTGTCTTTTTCGCGAGGGCTGTGTGGTTAAAGATGAATCCCACCGCTAGCTATTTGTCGGAATTCATGAATATTTACTCTATTTGGCATCAAATCAAATAACAGATTTATTTTTTTGTCTCCACTACACTCTAGACTGTGTAATTACAGCAGCTTAAGAATGTGCATCAGCGTATCATTAATATGTCATGACATCAGACAGCACAGTCTGGTGTTTTCTTTCATCCTGCTATCAAGCGAGAGGCCGAATCCCTTTTTTTTTTCCTACCTTGCATCCTATTTATCATTATAAAGCATGTGGTGACTCAACATACAGCGTCTCTGTGTGCTAATGCTGCACGATCCAGCTGGTGCCCGTTTGTTTATTGTATACATTCAGCTAGGTATCCTCGTTAACGTGTGTGTGTGTGTCTCTTTATTCTCTCTCAGACAGTAGTTCCTTTACAAATGTGATTAGATGTGCGTAGAACTCATCAATCTATGAAGATAAGACAGCTGCCCCTGGAGCAGTGGATTACAGCCAAATGAGTCAGTCTGTGGTGGGAAAAAAAACAAAAACAGCAGCAAGTAACTCTACCCACTGCCCAACGACCACTTTGTTCAGGGCTGCGCTGCCAGCCGAGAGAATGAGTCATCTGGTATCGATGCTTGTGTACCCCCAGCCGAAGCTTTGTGGACGGTGGCTGGACAGAGATCCTCGACATGAATCAGTCGCAGCGTGAGCAGCTACATTCGAGGCACATTCGCTTTCATCTGTATTTGTCCTGTCTGTAAAGCCGGCCCACCGGTAACCCCCGAGGAATAACGTCCACGTCGGTCCATTTTAAACGTCACGATTTTATTTGACGTGTAAATGCCAACGCTTTGTGTCGCGGTGTAGCTCGTCTGACTCTCACACGGCACGCCGGGCCGAGAGCTTTCACAGGCATGGAATGAGGCAGACGGTAGATGGCAAATGAGATATAATAGAAGTGGGCAAGAGGAGGCTGGTAAAACTAAGGGAGGCCTGCAGAGAATAAAGTAAACAGCATTCCTCCCCAAAAGGATGTTACGTATGTCTCTCACACAAGGAGACAACGTGTGATCTAAACAACGAGGAGCTGATCCTTTATTTGTTTTCAGCTCGTCTGTCACCATCCATGTTGGAAATCTATAGCCGGTTTTATTCTGGCAGCAAGCTGCCAATTTGGCTGTCCTTTTTTAGACAGAAGGCGGTAAATTGGGGGTCTGTTATGGTCCGCCAGTATGACGCCTCGGAGGGTACACATTTTTCCACCTCCAAAGATTTGTAAATACAAGCCGTCGATGTGCCGGGAGTTGCGTGAGATGGGCGGAGGTGTCGATGGCGTGCACTGTTGTGCGACCCACAGCCGGGGAGTTTTAAAACCAGGAAGCAGCTGATCACAGCAGTCAGTCCATCACTTCATCTGCAGACGTCAAGATGAGCAACTGGACAGCCGCTGAGATCCGGGAGATGCAGCGTCTCCTCGGTCTCTGTAGCTGTCTTCATTGTCCGTGTTCAAAATGGTCGCTGCTTTCAAATTAAAAGCCCCCGCTAAGAACCCAGTTCTAAACTCCAATGGGGTGCAATGTAAAGCTCTTATTTTGAAGACAAATTTGACCTGCTTCAGCCTTTACCTTGCTGCAAATGTGCCGCCTTTTCTATCTAAAAGGGACTAATGACTGACACCAGATGTTGCAGGGAATTTATATTTTCAAACATAATTGAACATTCATTTTAAGTTTGCAGTAGAATATTGGGAACGATGCCTTTTATAGCTACATACATGCTAGAATAATTACACGTTGTCTGTCTGCCAGAATCCATGTGAATGCAGCATTAATCTTGTACTTTGGTTACCTTACCTCCGCTATATCCCAAACTCAAAGGCAGCCTGTGTGTTTGATTGTGTTCGGTCCTCGTGTCGTTTGTTTGCGAGCACGCGGGCGATGTGACGCGCGTTCCTGCCAACAGTTTCACACTTTTCAGCTGATCTACAGGTGGCGTGAAGATGCCAAGAAACACAGCAATCTGACAGAAAAGAAGGTGAAAAAGTAGAAGAAGAAGAAGATTGCCAGCAAGTGAAAGGGAAGTAAACAAACAAGATGTGTTTCAGGGACTCACAAAAGGCATTTATGAGTCACGCTGAATGCAATCTCAGAACCCACTGGCTATTGTCCGACAACAATTTTGCCTTTGGAGTGGTGTGACCATATTTCCAAACCCCCCCCCCAACTGGGATCCTTAAGTGTTCTGCATGTTCATGTGTGTGCACATGTGTATGCTTATATAGGCTCCATGGGCGTCCTCAACAGGATGGAGGCAATGAAGGCAGCATTTTCACTGGGAGGAGTGAGACATTGGTCATTGAGCTCTTTAGAAAAGAGCCACTCTCCTTTTAGCGTGACAGCTAACCGTTAACCTGCCAGGATCTGTCAGCCCGCAAAACGTCACAACATGACTCATCCTCCTGCAGCAGCCCCGACAACGGCACATGGATTCATACACATGCATTCAAATCAGTGCATTATTTATTTGACTATACTGGCGTAGGTGATAATGATAAGTAGGACAGAACGTGATAATCATGTGTAGTATTAGACTTATTATTAGTGACATTTTAGTGTTTAACACCCAGCTTGGATCTGATCTGGTCATCTGCTCACCATTCTCTGGCAGGATCGGACAGTGTTTTTCGGGGCCTGTGGTGTAGCCTGCGGATATCCGGACGAGGACCTCCTGCCACTTTTGTGTTCCGCATGGACTGCTGACCCGCAAGCAGCCAAAGCCGACTTAAACGTGTTTTTTTGATAATACAAACGGACTACAAATGGAGGCGAGACAGCTCATATGGAGAAATCTGTTTAAAGACACAACACTGACACCATAAGTCCCTATCACTTCTTCAAACGACCATCTTTGTCCCCTCATCACCGTTTAAAAGCTTCTACCAAGAAATGTTATAAAATAATCTGGATTATATTCCATTTCTCCAGCTGTAGACATCTACTCGGACCTCATGCGGCCAACTCTTTATGTTGCTTGAAAAGGCAAATGAATCATTTTCTATCTGAGCCATTATGCTGATGATGCAATCATTCCCTGGGCAAGATGAGTGTATAACGTATAATTTTCATCATGAGTACAAAGCCCGACTTGACCGGGACTACGGCCTGGCTTGTATAGAAGCACAGTGGGCTACTGAGCAGCTCCACTTCTTTTGCTTGAAATAGGGCAGCAAATAACCCAGTCTTTAGTTTGAATTCAGCACCATGTCTCGGGAAGAAAATAGAGCACAGGCGTAAGAACCCAAGGGGTCTACAGAGTGTGGATTGATTGCTTTTAACATACCTCATCTCGCTTTACCCTCTCAGCAATGTTAGGGAAAGTCAAGGGCTTTCCACATGTTCAGGAGACGGTCTATAGGCTGCGCCGCCGACACGTACAGAAAACATTTTGTTTCAGATGTTTTACGCTCTGTAAAATGGATAGATTGAAGCTGTCGTTAAAACAGCTCGTATTTGAAGCAGACTATTGCATTTCATTACAATTCTCACTAAAAGTATATTAATTTCAACATGATAGAGATGGATATTGTTAGACTTTACCTTACTTTTCTTCATTTAATAACCTGTTATCCAATATGTATGAAAATCTGTGAAGTGAAAATGTTTTCCACTTAACACATCACTGCTATCATTGTGTTTATTTTCAGACTTAAAGCTTTGCTCTGTATAAAATTGACTTTCTGAGTGCAACACCACTGTTTGTCAGACGTAATGTCGGTGCTGACTATCAACAAAACTAACAATGTTGTGTTCTTGAAGTTTAATAGTGCAGAAACAACTGATGGGGGACAGGAGTGGCACCATCCACCCTATTATAAGACACTGCACCATCAGAATAATTTTACACCAGTTGTCTTAAAGGTGCTTTTTCGGAGAAACGTTCATTTTTGAGTCTCATTCCCAACTGGTCGTAAACCGGTGATCTGGGATTGTGGGACTGGTCGGCTGCCTGCCAGCTCGTCCAGTTCAACTGTAAAATGCTACTTAAATATATAGAAAACTGAAGGATCTATTATGCGTTATGAGCACTTTAAAAATCTAAACTTTAACATCACTTTTACAGATATTTCTTTTCACTTTTACACACGTAATAATTTGAATGCAGAACATTAACTTGTACTGGAGTCTTTTAAATTGCTTTATTGCTACTTTAACTTAAGCAAATGTGTCTAAATGCTCCTTCCGCCAAAGATAATGAGCATGCTGTAAGTACCTTTACGCTGATAATGATTATACTTAAGGAAATGTTCATCACCTCTGAGGAGGGGAACCTCAGAGCTGGGAGAGACAAAAAAAAAAAACGACGGGAAGAGAGAGAGAGAGAGAGAGAGAGAGAGAGAAGGCAGCGAGCCGGTGACATCATTATTACCTGCACTGACAGGTGTCATTACATTCCCTCATAGCCCTTCCCCGCTGGGTCATGGGCTGTGGTTCAATCCCATTGCATCAGCTGTATATCTCCCCTTGTTCATCGTCTCTGTCCGCATCCTCATCCATCCATCCCGATTACACCTCTAATGGTTCCTCTTCACAGCAGCCACCAACTGTAATGGAATTATGCTTGAATGAACAGCAGTGTCTCTCCACTCCTCCCTTTTTCTCTCCTTCTGTCTTTTTTTCACTCTCTTAACACACACACACACACACACACACACACACACACACACACACACACACACACAACCACACACACACACACACACTACACTCTCACTTCTTCCCATTTTCATTTACTGAAAGCTGTTTGCACATTAAATACTCCGATGCATCCAGCACCATTGGGGCACATAAGGAAGAAAAAAACAAAACGAAAGCATTACTGTCAAATCTTCAGTTTCAGAATATTTATTTTATTCGCCTCCGTCAGAGGGAGGAGGAGAACAAACACTGCAGAGGCCCCCACGCATACATGCAGCGCGAGGAGCGCTACACTCGATAGGGAAGACGGTTCATCCTCTCTGCCCTCCAGTTTCCTCGAGAAAATGCTTTTATAATCGCTCACAGTTAGCATTATTCTTCGATTTCATCCCCCAGCCCCACCCCTGTGCGTCTGTCTCTCTGAGTCTGCGTTGTGACACTGTAGTGTAGCCTCTCGCTCTCCTTGGGGGGAAAATCATCCTTCCATCGTCCAACCCCGCCAGCGTTATCAGTGACAGGGGAGAGATGAATAAGGGATCAAAAGAACCTTTTCTTTCCCTTTTTTTTCCCTTCACTGTCAGGTTATATTTACTCCGGGTCCCCGTGGCTCAGCACAGTGCCGCACACACACCACCAACTGTACAGGACAGGGTTTTTTCATTTCTGGGATCTGGGGCGCTGCACTCGTGTCATTATTGAAACCTTTCTAACAAATACTTACAGGAGGAGACCATATAGTCTAAGGTGTTACCGGTGCAATAACTTGATTACATTAAGAGGTTTTGAGTTGAGGAAAAAAAAAAACCTTCTGGTGTCGACCCAAACTTTTAATCACAGCTGTTGTCCTGTCATCGATGCAAAATATAAAATACACGCTGATATTAATTCAAAATCAGTTCATCAGTGGAATAATCGAGCTGTACTGTTAGAATTGTTAACTGAAATTCACTCATATCAAAGACAAACAGACTTGAACACAACACCAGATAGAAACAGGTCTGATCTAATTGTTATGTTTATCAGTTCTGATTACATGTTTCATGCAGATATGCAATCATATGCTTTTTAATTACAAACTTAACATAAAAAACATATGAATTTACTGTAAATGACCTCTGGCAGCACAATAGCACAATAATTATTTATTTTCCAACATACATTAAATGTCATCCTTTACACTGAAATGATGTAATAGAATAGAAAATTGCATGTAATTAAAGTACTCAAGGTTACGGATAAGTGTATTTACATTCATTGTCAGGCGACGCCCTCTCTTGTTTGTATTTTGATATTATAACGGGAGCAAAGGAGGACGTCAGGTGAAGACGTCCACAGTTGGAGGAGGTCGGGGGTAAACTGATGGCTCTAACAAACACAACTTTCACCAGTTTGTGTCCAGTGTGAAGCCGAAAGTTGATGTTACGTTAACTTATGACACAGAATGTAACTTTTACCTAACTAACCCCGAGTAATGATCTTTCTCTTAACCTAACCGAGTAGTTTTGGTGCCTGACAGCAGCCTTTTCACAGCGTTTGCCTGTCGCTGGCTCTCTCTAATGGTCCTATGTGTCGCTGTGGGAGTCACTGGCAATTAAACTATTCACTTGTTTAGCTGTACTTGTTGTCTGTTTGACAGCAAGTCTTTTCTCGCTGTGCCCCATGGAGTATATTTTTTTTCCAGCACACTAAGGCCGAATCGTGTTAACATGAAATTATATAATTGACAGAAAAGTATCACTAAGCTACTGTTACCTCATGTGAGACCAATTATCATCTTGAACCACGAATGGACAGCTTGTTTGGCGGTGCGATTCATCCGTGGATTCTCTGCTGGTTCAAACAAACCCTGCTGATGGGGAAAAAAAAAAAAAAAGAATAGATAAAAAATTCCCCAAATCCCACAAATCATTTAAAAGGGAACAATAACGAACAGCAGCAGGGAAGCCAGTGTAATGACCCGTGTCTCATTCTTTTTAAAGGATAAACACACGCCTCTTTTCATCCTTTTGTTAACTCCATACCTTCACTGCAGCGTCACCGCATGTCTCAGCACTGCACATCTGATGAACCCCCCCAGAGTCGCCGCCATTAAAATAGGATCAAGGTTAATAACTAATCCTCGATGAAACAGGCAATTTAGTTTTTTTACAAAACTGACGCAGGCCAAGATTCCCAGTGTGTTTGAGTGTTTACCCAACCCCCCATTACAATGTACTAAAACCTTGGCTCTGGTGTTGAGGACTGGCAATAACCCACCACTTAATGAGTAAGGCCTACTGCCGCTCCTGCCAGGCGATAATCTTCTCTTGGCATAACCAAATCAAGCACAGAAATGTTCTTATCAGGAAGGAACAGCAGACACTCCCTCCCAAACACCCAGCGGACCCCCCGACTTAATTGATTTTCACCATCCCAAGGCTGCTCATTCCGTGCGTCAGACTATTTTATTTGCTGGACTGTTTGTCTGGGTGCTAGATTGTTTTCTGCTTGTTTTTCTTGCACGTTTGATTTGATGATGTGATTCAGGCCTTGATGGTTTCGCTGTGCAAAAATAGTCTAGACGTGGGTGTGTTTTTCTCCTTTTTTTTCTTTTTTTTTTT
>CAEMYA010000073.1:395863-407521 GCA_903131615.1 Diplodus sargus
CTCCACTTTTTTTTTTTTCAGCTTCCCTTTTCTTGGTCTCATCTGTTGACATGTTTTCACTCATTTGGAAGAACCATTAAAGCGTTTGGGTAAACAGAAGCTACAATATTGTTAGTGTAAGTGCATTTACAGAAAGCACATCCATATTACATTCATCTTGTTTCAGTCCTGTCACCAGCGGTTCCTATGCAGTTGAGGGCTATTCACTTAACATTTCATCTGCACTGATGGGCCGCTCTTGTTACGAGCGCACATTATAGAATGTGCAACTTATTGAGGAAGCTCCGAATAAACACATCTTGCTTCATGACTCACTTCCTCCAGAAGCTTATTGCAATTATTCGGTTTGCATTACAGCCGATTTAACCCCATAGGTTGGGTAATAACGCCCGACTAGCGCACAGATCCTGGATTCTGCAGCTGTGGAGCTGTGTGACTGAACAGCTGTTAAGTAGCTCTGCAGCCCCACGGGTAACAGTCCTGTCTCCTTTCATGTTGGAACTGTACACCGTCGACTTCAAATACAACCAGGAGTCATCATGTCTTCTGCAGAGCGCCTCAGATGACTCTGCAGTACAGCGTCAAAGCTAGGCAGGATTCTGAGTACAGCCTAGGAAGCTGTTGGGCAGCTGATGTGGTGAGAGCTACGTGCATATAGTTGTGGAAAAGACAAAGAAGATGGTGGACTGTGACTCTGAACTCATGTTTGTTTTTAAGGTCTCATCAGAGGGATGCACAGTAAAATCTGAATGCCAAATGCAGTAGTGACCCGGTGGACTGGCAGGTCTGTTTCACAGGTTTGGTGTGATAGTGGGTTGAAAACAGGCATTAGTCAGTCCAGCATGGTGCCATTTTGCTTTCAGGACAAAACAACATTTCAATCAGAGTTCTACTGAAGAGGGAAAACAATCTCTTCAAGCTAGCTTGGTTTGCCAACTGCTTGCTAGCGAACACTTAACTGTAAACATGTGACTTTTTTTTGCTAATGTGACAATATCACCAGTCTCATGACTGCGTGAAAACCATGTCCCTGTTGTGGAGCAGTTAACTTTCTGACACTGGAGGTTAAATGATAATGGATGATGCAATTCAACCAGTACGGTGGTGGTAAGCTACGATAGCCTCTCCTTTTTGGACTTTCTGGCACTCGCTCCCTTCAGGCAGCGCTTCAAGTTGGTTTGATATTGTCCCTGCAAACCCTCTTATTACTGCAATTCCATTCCAAAATCCAATTTATTTGACCACAAAAATGTCATCACTTTAAACGCTGCTTTGCCTTTAGCAAAAGAGGAAGCAGTCAGTGGCCATGATGTCAATTTGCTAACCGGATTTTATATTAATGACTTGTGCTTACACGTCAAAACATGAAGATCCGCAGAAGATTTCAATTTCAAACAGGGTTCACTGAATTAACGTCATTACCTCCAAACTACATGCACCAACAGAAAGTGAGGGGTGTCCTTTTTATGTTGCACAAAGAGATGTGTTTATTGGTTTAGTCAGTGCAACAAGACTCCTCAATTGCAGGATATCACAGGGGCATGACATTGCATTAACCCAAAGTAAAGCGTTAATTGGAAGACTGCCAAGAGCTGGCACAGAGCCAGTGGTGAGTTCTAGTATCTTCAGTAGTTTTGCATGTTCATTCCAAAGGAGACAAAACCGAACAGCCTTAATTTGAAATGTTGAGGTTTTTCATAGCTTCCTATTCTTTTTTTTGTGCAATCGCGTAGTGTTTAAACTCTGTCTGAATGTTTTATAGTACATCATAATTGGCCAAAGTCACAGTAAGATAGCGTGAGAAAGACAGAATGGTTAAAACGTTGGTGTAATGAAGCCACTCTGTTGGATTGGATACATATTAATTCAAGAGTTCATTCAGTTTGAGAGTGTGGTTCACTTTTGTGATTTGAGTTTTTGTAACATTTCATGTTTGCATCCATCCTTCCTCTGTTTGTTGAATAGCGGTTGATGACGTCCTTGAGTGTTTACTGTCAAACTGCTGTTGTTTGCTGTGCTGCCATTTCCTCAAGCATCTCCTTCACTGAGAAATGCAACCAGGCTGAAGATGTTTTTTTTACTTGAACAGAAAGCTTACTCTGCTCGGCCCATTTAAGTATCTACTTACACGCTTTGTCCGTGTTGTTTTTCATGAATTTCATGGAGAGGCCGGTGCATGAATGGTCTACTTCCACCCCATAAAAAAGTGCTGCGTCGAATTATTCTTCATGTTCTTTTCCTAACTAAGTGGTTTCCCAAAACATGGATGCCCCAATCACACTTCAGTTGCTGTCTGCAGATATTTATAGAGGTAAATTGAATGTGAACATTTTTAGTATGAGCATATTCTTGATTGCAAAACAAGATCTTGGCACCACCGCGTCCTACCCAAACATAAGATATTGAGCTAGAGCAAATAAGTAGCTCTAGATTTGTAAAGTGGTTACTGACTGAGTGGTTGCAGGGTTTAACTCCCCTGTCTGTTTATCGAAGTATCAATTATTCAAACTATTTATCTATCTGTTGGCTTTGTTGTTGGATGGAGAGTCAAGACAGAGGGCCAAATATACCCGGGGCAGCTAATGGTTTTTGGAGAGCAGATCCTGTCACCTTTGGCCCGCACCCAAGCTCAGTAATTTACAGTATTTGTTTCACTGATTGATTTTTCTTCTCTTCCTTTACTCGACACAAAGATGAAAGAGTTGGAAGTCTCTTTCATCCGCGGCCACTCAACCTACACATCCCTCTTCTTTTCAAGCTACCTTTTCACCTTCCTCCTCTCAGCCAGGAATGGATCCAGTGGGTTAACGTGACGTCCCGGCCTATCCGCCATCAACTCCGATGGCTGCAATGTTTCAAGCAGCACGACTGCGATATTATGATTATTATATATCATTTTCATTCTTCTTGGTTCCATCTCTTTGGTTACACCTGAGAGTGCCTGGGCCAGAATTTCATCTCCCGTCTTTGGTATTTTCACACACATTACCGCACAGCATCACAGGAGAGACTCTCTTTCTCTCTCGCACACTCCGACTGATCCTTTTCCAGAGCTCAGCGGGTCACGCAGTGCAGTCTTGTAACATTCCAGGAAAATGATGACAAATTTTCAAACACAGATTACATGCTGTAGTCGCCAATTATGTACACATTGCTTTCTCCTGTGTGATTTGCAGGCTGATTATGGGGGAGGGGGATAGGATTAGCTTTCCTCTCAAAAAAAAATCTATATGGTCCACATGCGCAAACAATGTGTAGTCATTGGCCGCCGCTGCTGGTGGTGTACACTAATGGTAAAGATCACTGAAGTGTTGTTGAGTTGCTTTATGAAAAGGAACAAGATGTACGTTGCAGTGTTAGATGACCTTTGCAAGGTGTAGAGAAGTAAACTTAAAGCAGCAATTGAATGCGTGGATTGAGTTGATCTGGTCCAGGTGATATGTGCCAAAATGTTAAAAATAAAAGCATGAAAATATATACAGTTGCTCAGTTTGGAGCCTTGACCAATTTCCGAAATGGAGCCACTGCGAAAACAGCCTCTTGGCCGACATGACTTTTATTTTTTTACTTTCCACCATAACTGAATTATGTATTTTGCACCATTACTCCTGAACCAACGACCATAAAACAGATAAGATGATGTCTTCCCCTAATGTCTGTAATGATGGTCTAGAATTACAATGATACCATAAACAACATGATAAACTGCTCCGGCGAACAGTTAATCGTGAAAGGAAATAACAATATCTGAGAGCTGAGGTCAGACTTTATAATATATCGTTTGGTACATGCAGGTCGTGTAGTTTTTAAGGCTTAATCCTTATTACTCATAATGATACTAACAATACAGTGACTGTAGAGAGAACAACAGTATTCAACATGACCTCAGGAAATTAAAAAGAATGTATCACCAACTAAATAAAATAAACAATGAAGGTCGTAAACGTAAAGTTAAATGACTTTCATTGCCGACATTGGGCGCTTTTCGGATGGTTCCATTTCTGAAAATGTTGAGGGTTAGTCGGACTATTTTAGACAACTTATCTTTAATAAACAACATCAAAAATATGTCTTAGCAAAAGTTGTAACTATACCGCAGAAGACTGCGACGTGTTTTCAAAGCTTTCCATACTAATACATTAGTGAGGGGGGGAAAAGACGAACACATGGTTTGGTGCTGAAGACTAATTTAATGGAAATTGAATAAGTAGGTTGAGCTACACAGGTATACAGTGGGAACGTCCCAGTGGGGGGGGTAAATAGTCGTAATGCAATTATAAGACATTCCAAGAACAAGTATTTTTGGATTACCCCCCTGCCTACTTAATTCCCAATCCCCCAAAGAGGTACAGATTGAAGCACTGTGGGAGTTCAGCCCTACATGTAATACAATAATAAAGACCTTACGTTCCTTGATACGGCAATAGGATCACATGCTAGCGTGGTGCTGCTAGGTAAGCCTGTTTGATGCCAGGCAGTGCAATAAATTGAAAAGGAGGAGAGTTTGAGGAAGCAAGAAAGAAATACATAAAAAAGGAGGTGAGCTTTGATTACAGAGTGAGATGAGGTTGCATGTGAACAGTCCACAGAGGGCTTGCTTCTTCCTGCTTGCATGTTTTAATAAGCCTCTTATCCTTTACTTGCACTCATTTTATGATGTTCCCCAACATCCCCCTGCTGCTCCTGTAGCTCCAGAAGAAAGGGTTCATTGGTGGGTGGAGCAGTAGATGCTTGCGGAGGTGCCCGGGAGCATTGCCCAAGGGAGGGCCTGCGGATAATTACAAACCGTTCAGCAAACACAACTCGGCGGCTCACGTAGACACCCTGATGGTGAGCCAATAGGCAGACGGAGCTCTATAGAGACACACAGACGTCAAAACTTGGCGTACGTGAGTCATACAACAGCAGCTGCCCGATTGGGAACACGGATCGAAGTTGCAAAGGAAAACAAAGGAACACCTGACTCACTGAAGAAAATTTAAACTGAGGGTATGACGGCAGCAGAGCCCAGAATCTATTCCACCCCATACATACTATAAACTATCACTGATACAGAGCACAGTCATACTCAGTAGCTCGGAGACAGCGATGAAGACAGAAGAAGGCGTGCTCATAGTCATTATGTAATCCCATCCTCCAGATTTAAGTCTAATTCCCCCTGTTAGTAAATGTCACCTCTATCTGCCGCCAGACTCTGAGCGCGCTCTGGACCCTCGGTCTCTCCAGAGTGTGTGTTTGCAAGCGTGCGTATGTGTGCACTGTTTGATGAAATAGCTTTGCCCCACAGGGTTGATATTATTGTAAGTGAAAAAAGGGAGAGGGCAGAGCGAAGAGCTCTGCAAAGAATCCGATGTATCAGTAACCTCAATCATGTCCCACACCTATGGCTAACCTCGGGCTGAGTTAGGGAATTAACAGAGCAGCCAGGGAGAGATGCAACACTGCCTTTGACTTTGCACTTCAGAGGTGTGAGCGCTTTGCCCCTCCTCTGGAGATTCTTGAGAAAGACCATCATTATACATTAATAACACCGGAGAGTTCTCCCTCAGTCTGCACTGCTTCTGTTTGTGTCCCCTATTGATTTTCCACTGAATTCTTTGATGAGAGTATAGGGACCGACACTTTGATTACGCTTACCGTTATTCGGTGTGTGTTTGGGTGTGTGGATGTACTTTTTGTGCTTGTGTGTGCCAGTGTACAGTGAGTTTGCTCGTGCAGTGTGTATCTATATGTGCATATACAACAATCGATGACCTGTCTATTATTGTGTGCTGTGTCCCCCCATCGTGCTGCCAAAACAAGTCCGTCACGTCAAGGCATGGCAAGACACAAGACCTCTGAATGTGTCCTGTATCTGACACCACAACGATAGCAGCAGATCCTTTCTGGACTCTACGGATCGGACTTGCTGTTCGAGCACGTCCTTCGGACTCTCATTGAGATCTGTGGAAAATGAAGGCCAAGCCAATACCTCAAACTCTCTGTCACATTCTGCAAAGCATTCCTGAGCATTTTTTGCAGTTTGACAGGGTTCATTATCCTGCTGAAATAGGCGACTGCCATCAGAGAACGACAACCGAAATACCAGAGTGGATGTTAGAAATGTACGTTTCTGCAAAACCAGTGATGCGTAGAAACTTAAGTTGCAACTTTACATTTCCTATGTGTTCAATTTACAGTTTTAATCTCAAAACTGTGTACTCTGGTTAGGTTCAGCCACCAAAATTACATCATCAGGGTTAGGAATAGATTGTGTTTTGTTTGTTAATGTCCAGATTTCTTGGTAAAAACACCCAGTTTGTCAACACAAACATGGGTCCATAGTCCAGTTCTGACACTCATGTGCTCACTGTAGGAATTAGACAGTGGACAACATGCCTCTCTGTCTGGACATGTCTGCAATAACACACCCTCACATAGAGCAAGGTGTGATGAAAAGTGTTCTGACACTTTTATATCATAGCCAACATTGTATTAGTGCTACACAAGCTTTCCTGTGGAAGACGGGCTGACATTTGCTCCCCGTTTGTATCAGTGGTCCTTGGTTCACTTGGTGTCCTTGCATTGACCACATCTGGTAGGTCGGACACATTTTTTGACATTAACTAAATTTAAAACAGTATAAAGTTAAGTATGAAAACAGTAAAGTATATTTAATGTTTTACCTCATCATTGGTTTTAGTACATGTATGATTATTCTTTCAATCATGACTGGGGAAGTGGTGGAATGCTCCCAAAACACCTGAACAGCTGTTTGTTTTCTATACTTGTTTGCTAAACCTCTCTGACAATCCAACTCGATGCCATTCGGTCCTGTTGTTCATGTTCCCATTACCATCCTTTCCTCCCCCTCAAACACATTTCCCTCTTCCTTATTTTCTTTCCTCCTTTTTTTTATTTTTTTCTCTCTTTCATTTTGCAAATTATAGGCTTGGCATTTTGTGGAAGGGCAGTTCACCCTGTTGGTTCTTCACAGTTCTGTGCATTTGTCCTGCTGCCACTCCATGCGTGAAAATTCAAACCAACAAAGCCAAGGGAGGAAAAAAAAAGAAGGAAAATCTAGGGAAGCAACATTGAAACACGTGCAATAACATCACAGAAAAATACAAAAACACATGCTGGTTTGGATATCCGGACACATAAAACAGCAAAGCCAAGAAGAGGCTGTATTGTTTGCGCTAATTGTAGAGATAAGCAGCTCATCCTGGGAGACCTCTTCCTTTTTCTCTGAATGTCTCCGGCTGATCAGGTTTCAGTGACATTCAAACATGGAGCCAGAACTGAGCACACACACACACACACACATACACACACACACACATTATCAGACAAAGACCTGAACATCATTTGGTGTCACCAAGGTCTGAAGGTCTGTCCAGCTACATGTTTATGCAGTCCTCCATTATACGTTCCCCTTTGATATTAAAGCCTTGGCTTATTCATTGCAAAGGAAATTGCTATATTATTACAATATTTGTCAAAAGCCCGGAAGGAGGAAGACCAAAATTGAATATGCTGGCAGTTTGTCAGCAAATGTGCAATGTTTGCAAATTTGTCTTTTTTCATCAAATAGGAACCACGACCTCGGGGTGTAAAGAGACATTTAGTGTTAACTGCTTTTTGTTCCAGTAAGCACAATCAATATGTCCTCTTTTTTTTTTACATATGATTTATGACATACTCATTTCGACATGTGTATGAATTTTTACAAAGGAATTCATGTACCACCATTTCAGACATAGATTTAGACATAAATCAGTGAAATTTGTGAGTTACAGCATAATATATATACTATGTATGTATATTAACCCTAACCCTAACATAGAAACTATGCACTGTATTGTTATATGCTTAATTTATCCTCCTCTAGTGTCTTCAGAGTCAGAGTTTGTGTCCCGTTTGTGACCAAGAGTAAAGACTGATGTTTGTAAATTATCTCACGTAAGTAAGCTAACGTATGTAAATGATGTCTCTTTATTTGAGTGAGGTAGTTTCGTCTCAACGCATAAAACCGACCATAATTATCTAAGGTGTGATCTTTCCCTGAACCTAACCAAACTGCAACCATCTGACAACATTAGTAACAGTGGAAAAATCATAAAATGTCATTTTATTTACACCAACCTTTATTTTGAAAGTCTTATTACATATTACATATAGAATATAATCATTTGTAATCATTCTGAATATGTTAAACATCATGATAATGATTATAAACATGCATATGTACTATATGTGTCTGACTCTATAGATTATAAACCGTATTACATCACAAACCAGAGGCATTTCTTTTCTTTCCCTTTTCCAGTCCTCATTGTTTTTCTTCAATTGACTTCTTCTGTTCTCAGTTCAGGAAACAGATTCCCTGAATCGACCTACGAAGCCTCTCATCAAAGGAATGTGCGGCACGTTAAACAATCAACAACAAGCTAAAGCAATATTTGCACTGAGTTGTGATGAGTCAGGGTCGTTCACTTCTGTCGCCACTGACAGTCACGTCTGATCAGCTCGCACACAAGTTCCTGATGAGGCATCTGCTTAATCAATAGTAATAATCATGTGTTAAACCTTAACGTGCTCCATGTAAAAATGTGTATTGATTTACATGTATTAATCACTTTTTTATCGGCGGATTGTAACATGACATGACAAATGAGTCATACCTCGTCTCCCTTGGTTGCCTATACAAGCCTGTGGACGATTTGTTTAAGTTATTAAAAGCTGCTGGATTGTTGATTTCGGATTTTCAACGACGGTCCAGAGGATGTGATGTTCTCGAGTGTCTCCACTCCGCTAAGAGAGCAGAAATAGCTAATGTTAAGTTCACAAACAGAGTCCGCTGACATAAACTAACGACCGGCTTCCAGCTCGGAACAGAAGCTCCACAGGTCCCCTTAAAAAAAGAAATAGGCGAGGATGTTTTTCCTCTAAACTTGAACTGTGATTGTTGCGCAATTCGTCATTAATAAATTATGTTATGGAGACAAAGACAAAGTTCTGGTTTGGATCCTGCATGCTGGTTGTAATTCTGCACCAAACTCTGTGTATTAATTCAGTCTTTATTTGCAAACTAAGAGATAACAGAATGCTTTACATCACCTGTCACAACATTTCATCAGCGGTCCTTGCTCCTCGATGGGCTGTCATCCATTAAAAACCTATTCCTTTAACAGCATACCCTCAAACCGCGGGTGGATGTCAGACCTGCTGACAGTGCACATTGTGCAGCACTGACCCTATTTTGCATTAAACCACCGTCCCCCTCCCCTCCCCTCCCCTCCCTCCCTCCGGTGAGTGCAGGTTCATCACAGGGATGAGTAATAGCTCGTGCCTCGGCCCCTGCACCAATGATTAGGCCTCTAATCATTTGTCTATCAAACTACCCGGACTGAGCACAAACATGACCGCTTGTGTGGGCCACATTATTGACAGTAATGACTCTGTGTACAAAAGGGGTGGGGCTGGTGGGGCTGGGGGGTCTTTGTGGGCTGCTGAGCTGCCTGTCACCAGGAACCGAGTGCACTGAAACCTGTCCAGGTGGGGATTGATTTCTGTAGGAACCGTGTTAATTTACACGTGAAGTTAAAACATGAGCTCTTATGTTAACCCAGCTGAGCCAGTCGAGTTCCCTGTGACGATCCCTTCATAATCCGCGTCTTACCACGAGAGAAAGGCTTGTTATCACCCCATGCATTCATTATTTTCAGTCCAAATTGGGGTCTTACTGCGCTCGCAGCCTCGCTCGGTTGCAGCTTTATATTTAATAGTTGTTTACTGTATATGTCACATTGTCCTTGCACATCCACGTCTCGACCTTGTTGTTATGTACATCCAGACCTCTCCAATTATCTCCAGCCTGGCCTCGGATGAACTTGTGTGAATCAGGGGAAGGGCTCTCGTGCTTTCAGATCTGATTTCTGGGAAATAAATGAGTTGAGGTTTAATATTCTGTTTCATCTCTCCTCCACTACACTGAGGTTCCTCTCCACTTAAAACTCCCAAAATAAGCAGCTGCGCTTCTAAAGGCTGTCACGTCAATTAAAGAGGTGCCAGGTGATGTCACAACCCAGTCATTAACACTCGAGTCAGGCGCCCACGGTCGTGACAACTTTTGGCAGATCTGCAGGGTTTTTATCAGCAATCCGGACCGAGGATTATGTTACAGTAACCCATTATACAGTTTGTAGTGTACAGTGTTGGGTTGCAGTGGAAAAGGAGGGTCCACGGTGCGGTGGAAGTGAAGAAGCAGGCGGGCTGGCAGCGGCGCAGCAGTCGAGGGGCAGGGCGGCACAGGGAAGGAACGTTGCCTCGGAGCGCGCCGCGCGTAACGACGGGACGCGGTGATTGACAGTCGGAGGCACGGAGCGCCCCGTGCGGCACGCAAGCGGAGCACGCAGATCTCCCCGTTGCCGTGTTGTCAAAGGCATCTCTGTGAGACACCAGCGCGATCAGCCCGGCGCGGATAAAGGAGTCTCTGTCCGTCCCCTGGGCTCGGTCTCTGAGTCTTCTCGCCGAATCAGTAGCGACTCGAAGGACCGCGGCCGCTCCGACACCCACTCCCCATCCCGTCCCCACCTGCTCAGTCATAACTGGACACAGTGTGGGCTGAGCCGGCGTCTCAAAGTGTCCTGGATACCGGAGTGGATGGACCTCATGGTCAGGTTACACTTTGCAATCTGAGCTAAAGAAGATTTTCTCGATTCCTTTTTTTTTTTCTCTCTCCTGGAGTAGACGGACTGCGCCCGGTGCTTTCGGAATCATATATTGGGTATTTTTTTGGTTGTTTTTTTGTTAAATCCTGCATGATTGTGATGCGATTCTGAGTCAAGTTGCAATCCAATCCCTGGAGCCTCTGCACACTGCTCTCCTTTTTAATTCTTTTTAGTTGGAATAACGGTCAGACAATCAGCGGACTCTCGGGAGGGAATTTCGGTGCGTAATTTGTGCGGCTGGCGAGCGGCAGAAGTAGTTGTGCCTCCCTTCTGGGTTTTTTTCTTCTTTATTTCTTCACGTCTAATACACCATTTTCCCATGGAGTGGGCTTAAATCACATGTAAAGACTTCATTTTTCTAAAAAAGAGCGTCTTTTTTTTAAAATTCTCTGTCGCCTGGAACGAACAGGCGGATCTATGCGCAGTTTCTCCGTAGGATGGTAAATGACCGATGGGGAATCATGAACAGCTCTTCTGAACTCGAAGATGGGACTCGGCACAAAAACCAGGTATGTTTCACTCGAGCCCTGACAGTTGCGCTGTGCTGGTTGGTTTCTGGAGGAGTGGTGCATCTGCTTGGCGCAGTGTTACCACGCCGAGTTTTGGCGATGAGGCTGCGAGGAGACGGTATCTGCCCCCCCACCCCACCCGCAGATCGCACAATCCTCACGTCTCCTTCTGTTTGGCACAAGACATCAGTGTGTTCGTTAGACTACCTGGTTCTGCTCAGTGAAACAGCAGATCTGTGTGTGATTACGCGGAGAGTTTTTTTGTTTGTTTGCGCATCTCAGATCTCAAATCTTCCCGAATCTCCCTCCTATAGAAACGCACTTGAATTGCGTGTCTGTTCAGAGTGCTGGAACATGGCACACAAGGCATCCTCTGGTAGCCATCTCTCTCTCTCTCTCTCCCTCTCTCTCTCTCTCTCTCTCTCTCTCTCCCCCCC
>CAEMYA010000073.1:413220-459591 GCA_903131615.1 Diplodus sargus
GAATGTGTGAGAGGAGTGCGTGTGTTGGTGGATCAAAGTGGTAACGAGCCATTACTGTCAAGTCGTTACGTAAGTGAAGAGTGCTTTTTTGTGCATTGAAAGTGATTTAGTACCTTTAATGGAGCGCCGTGTTATTTTGTTTAGGAGTTTGTTTTTTTTTCCCGCCGCAGACAGATGGGGCCGTTTCGCGTAACGCCACGAGAAACCGCAGGGGCTTTAACTCGTCCGAAGGTTTTAAACGACAGCAGCTGTCCCGCGTGCCTTTGGCCTCGCTCATCCTCCGTCCGCCTTTGTTATCTGACCCTCGCGCTTGGCTATGTCTTTTTTCCTCTTTCTCGCTCCTTTTCTATGTCTGTCGATGACACGAAGGGACGGGACATTTCGGTATCAGGTGTCTGATGCTGCTGCAAGGTGGCCAGGAGGCCTTGAGAGAACGAGAGAAAACGAGTGGGAACGAGAATGACAACAGGAGTAAATACAAGCAGGAGAATAAAACAGAGAGAGGGAGCCGGAGCGGAGAAACGAAAGAGCAACCCGGAGTAGAGTAGAAAGGACACGGGAGGGTTGGAAAGTATGAATCACAGTCGGTCCTGGATGAGTGTTGAGCAGGCAGCAGGCTAGCTGGGGGCACATGTACCTTTTTTTTTGTTTAGCGAGATGACGCAGATATATTCCAGCTGCTCAAAATCCCACATACCTCAAAACAAAGAAGCGTTATCAGATATACCACACGTTGCGCAGCCTCCTTTCTCTCTCACACAGTCGACTCTTGGCTCAGTAACGAGGCTCGTCGCGGAAGCCCCAAAGCATCACCGAGGGCTCACTCACATCCAACACAACAGCTGTAATAGAAAGTAATTGCACGTAATTGATTCGTGATTCTTGCTAATTGTGTTGATTTTGTGCACTGCTGCATGCTTTAGCGCGCGTTTGCTCACATGTACCAACAATGAAGGTATTCACAGCGTGTGTGGGTGAAGCGTGATGCAGACGGCTCCTCTTTTGTTTTCCTGCCTTTGTATGGACGCGAAGAAAGTAAAGCTGAGTAGGAAACATTAGTAAAAGGTGCGACAGGGCAAGGTTATACTCTGCCTCCTGGAGCACGTATTGACAGATGTGTCAGCAAGCTGACCTGATGGGCAGGGTTTCACAGCAGAGGAGCTATAAGTGTGAGAGGGAGGGAGGGAGACGAGGCAGGCAAAGGCATTAGATTTCCATCTGCAGGATTCAGCCCCTTGTGCATGTTTGAGTGTGTGTGCATGTGTGTGTGTGTGTGTGCCTGTTTGGAGAGTAAAAAAAAAGCTACGAACGTGAAACCGAAACAAACTAAAGGAAAGATAAATGTGCGAGTCCCCTCCACTATTTTACTGCCGGAAAGACAGTAATATAGCAGTTCTGCAGTTTATCATATCCTTCCTCGCTAAATCATCATTAAAAATGCATTGGAAAATCACCTGTGAGAGGCAGAGGAGAGGTGTGCAGATGGAAGGGAAGAGAAGAGAGTGGGCTGCAAATGAGGCAGAGTGGTGGAGTGAGGGATGAGAGAGACGCAGTGTGTGCATGCGTTACAGAGTTCAGTCATCTTGATGGACAACTCGCTCGGCCCATTCCGCTGACGGATCGGGCTCCAATCTCCATATTTGCAGCGAGGAGCGTCCAATTTCCTCCTGGCGATTTCAATCTGAGAGTTAAGGAGCTCCGCTCGTGTGACGTTTGAGTCTTGATCAAACAGAGACTGCTATAAGGGGTCATACGTCCCACAACATAATGGACTTGTTCTTCCCCCCCTCCTCTCCTCTCCCCGTCGCCGTCACACGTCATTAATCAAGCGCTCGGACGCTCGTGCATCCGAGCACAACAAATCACGTACGCACGTGAGCGTGGTTCCCCCCTCTGTTTATGATGGGTTATGCGTCGGACTTAGACTGCAGACTGAACAGTAAATAATAAGGGAATTAATTAGACTCTGAAAACCCAGTGAATAATTTATGATTAATGGAGAAGTTTAATCAAGCGATCAATCTACTCTGACCACCGGAATCTGGAGCAGGAGAACGTTATAGGACAAGAAGGAGGGAGGATGAGAATGCAGTTTTAGCCCAACATAATCCACTTAAACACACAATCATAATGAAAACGGCTGGAGCACAGAAGAAGCCCGGCGGCTAGCCAGAGCTCAGTGTTAAAATAGTGATGCTGGAGTGCGGCATCTGTTCCACCGCCAGTGTTCAGAGGGTCTTTTTATCTCGGTGTTAAACTGCCAAGCGCGCCCGTGATTGAGCGACATTGCTCTCTAACTCCGCTCTCATACTTGGTCGTCTCTCCAAAGGAAAAAAAAAAATCACATTATTGGTTCTCCTCCGAGCCAAATGGAGTCATTTCCCCGGCAAACCGACTTCATATATTTACCTGCTAATGACTTGCTTAAGCTAACGTTGACAATATAATGGCGTCATTATGGGCCCGGGCGGCCATCAGGTGTCTCAAGGTTAATAGCAACATTAATTGAGTGGAAAAATGACGGCAGAGCCCCGTTAAGTAGTATTTTTCTGATCTGTGTGTTGGATGCAAAGATTGCCTCGTTATCCAGCGCCACGTTAACGGAATCTGTCAGATTAACCTTAATGATGGCGTCATTATCACACATATTCTTGATTCAGGGACAACTCGATCAAAACTCGACTTTTGGGCTGATGACACATTTTTTTGCAACAATCCCTCAGATGGGTGCCCGTTCCAGAGGCCACCACGGCGGGTGCCCCTTTTGGATTTCCCTGCTCCCGGCCCTCAAACATCTCGAGTACGCCACTGCATCCGTGACGCTCCATTACCGGCTGATAATATCGGCCGACTGACATATCGGTTGGGCTCTTTTTACGAGCCCAACATGACATTTAAATTGACGACATCCTGCGCCAGAAACCGAATACAATCCCCCTTCATCCAAATTGCATGCCACGAGGATAATACCGACCACGAAACCGCAGCTCGTGGTCAGCGTGTCTTCAGTATCATCTGCGCATTTTGAAAAAAAAACAGTTCCCGCTGAAGGATGACAGCACGTTCACTCAACTGAATCAAAACAATGTGTATTTGTCTTCACATCTGTCATAAGCAGAGTGGGGAGAAAAGGGAAAAAAAACGTCATGGAAGAGGTTATGTGACTGATAGGAGGATGAGAAAAGCATTAGGAGCGAGGATGGTTTTAGGAGAGCGATAAAAAATGAAGTGATGCATAAAATTTATTCCGAACGAGACAGACAGAGAGGGAGGCACAAAGAGATGCAGAGATGTATTTATTGCAGCTATCCTATTAAACAGTTATGACAAACTCATGGCTAATATATTAACAGACTTACCCACCAACATCCATTATTTATTCATCATCAAAAATTCAATCTGGCACACTGTGTGCCATTATTCAGATGTGCTGGGGGAAAGTGGCACATTTGAATAAATGAGGAATTGTAGGACTCACTCCCATGGCGCGTTGTTATTCCAAAATCCTCTCTTTAAATTATTCACACATTAAATCAATCAAAAAAATGTAGGAGATGGATTCATGTTCGGGAAAAAAAAAAAAAACAACAGAAAAACCGAATCCCCTCCTCGGCTCACAGAGCTGGATTTATTATATCTTCATGAAGAAACATCGTATTGTTCTTTTTGCCCATTAAAAGAAAAAAACATCAGACGTATCAAAAACTGCTGGAAGTGGCTCTGTCGTGCCATCTGGCTCGTTGTTTTTCATTAGTGGGGAAAAGGAAAACATTATGTTTTCTGCGTGTTTCAACTCGCGTCCCGTCCCAGGGCAGTTTCCTGATCCACTCCTATGGACAAACTGTAGACAAACTCATATTTACTATATTTGGTTTGTCTTGTTTCCTGTGGTGAAATTCTGCACCTCTCGGCAAGACCCAAGTCTGAATGAGATTGGATATGGTAATGGAGAGCGCTGCAGACCAGTAGTTTCTGCTGATGTTGTGGAACTTGGCAGCATGGAGAACAGGACATATTCCTCAGAGAAAGAGACGCTCTCTTGTGCAACCACACTCCTGCACATATTCTTCACTTAGTGTAGGACATTAACAGAAGTAATAACCACAGAAAAGGGGCAAATCATAAGATATGACTAGATTTCCAGTTTAAAATGTTTAAAAATAGCGTCAACAAACTGTGAAGAAACATCTAAATGTGTGGCTGAGATGTCTACTAAAGTTAGCATGCTAATCAACTAGCCCCGGCCCGTCCTGTCCAGGCAGACTCATTCAGCTAACATGGCTACATGGTTGAGGACCTAGCTACAGGCAAGGCTAGCTAGCAGAGAGCTAAACATCTGTAACCTCAGACATACTGTAGAGTCTACAGACACACTGGCGGCTCTGTAAGATTGTATTTTGGCTAGCTAAATGCTAATGTAGACGGGAAAGGCGTTTCTTTTGCTTCTGGATCGATGGCATGCTATCCATACTCACACGCGGGGGCGACGTCATGCCAGCATCGTTTGGTTTCGGTGGGTCTTCTTTTACAGCAGTGATACAGGATGTCTAATGGGCTAATGACAATGCTAACATGCTGATGTTTAGTGGGTAAAATGTTTTTATTGATTCAACTTCTGAGATAGGTTTATTAGCATGCTAACATTTGCTAATTGGCACTGCACATACAGAACAGCAGACAGGCTAGAGAAAGGAGTGGAAATAATGTGAGTGTTAAATGCACAAAGACTTTTAATTGGGCGGTTGAGAGGTTAGTGAGAGGCCGACGTATTTACATTCGCTGGCATTCGCTCTGACTTAGCTCTAAGTTGGTGCAGGCGGTAAAACATAATGACCACTTGTTCTTGTATTATTCAATTAAATACACCTGTTAATTCCTGACAACAGCTCGGCTTTTAACGTTGCTGTTATGTTGAGTTTGTGTCAGACGGTGTGGGTGTTTTGTTTTTTTTGGAATCAATGCTTCTGTTGTATCCAATTGTGGTTGTTCCAGTTATTGTATCCAGAACCCCGGCAGACATATATTGCCCAAACACTGCAGGGTCCCAGTCACTTGACCTGTTGTCAGCAGTATAGTCAGACGCTGCAATTGGAGCTTCACAATACGACTGAATGGTTCAAAACAGAAGCTTAAATCTCCTTTTTTTCCCAAACTAAAACGACCCTCAACAGAAGACAAGCTGACCGACTCCATTTTGTGTCCCGCTTGTCAATAATAACGGCAAACGTTCTGTCTGACGTCTGTGTTCTCCGGGCTTATGTTGTATCTTAAAGGAAAGGGAAACTGAAAGCAAGGTCAAGTGAAGTGTCTCTATTATTTATCGAAACCGAGGTACGGCCTGTCAGGCTTCCGTATATTCTGTTGACTCGTGGCAGTTTGAGACAAGCTCGTTCAGACCATCAGACCGGATGAGGAGAGAGTCTGCAAACGCACCCGTTTCCTTAAATCCTGGCCGAGATGGGCTCTTTAAACACAGCGTATAAAACATTAATACGCAATACTGGAAGTGGATTTGCCAGATTTTAATATACTATACAGTGGAGTATAAATAAGCATAAAGAACAGATATTATAAATGCGTTTGGAGGATGAGTGATTTTTTTTAGTTTTGTTCCAGGCGTTGAAAGGGGGGGAAAGGTTAACCGGAGCATGACAGTATTACAGATTGAATTAGTCATCACTTAACAATTCAAATGTATGGATATCGCCGCACATTCAATTTCACTCCCATCACGGGTAGATTATTGAATCAGAGCGGTCTATGCTATTATTCCACTCCCCATTTGTTGCTTGTATTCATTCATGCTGTCGTAACCAGAGACATTATTTGTCCTCCATCTGTGCGTTCTTATGTTTTTCAGATCTTTCTCGGTGGGTGAGAGATTGTCTAAAAACACTGCCTCCTCGTTCATCTTCAGCTTCAGCTCCTTCAGTCGAAAATATGTTTTTTTTTTAACAGTTGAGTCTTTGAGCTGCGAAAGAATGATGAGCACGGATTGGCGGTAGAAGGCTAACCTCGCGCTCGTTGCTAAAACTTTCTCCGTGCTCGTTAACAATCTGATTTTAAGAGGCATGATTTGCGATAATTGCAAGTAGTCTCGATGTCCCAGTCCAATATTCAGCGCAAAAATTGACTTTGCGGTGAAGTAAGAGACCTCAAAATTCTCAAATTCTTTTTTTTTTTCTTTTTTAATGAGACAGAAGGAGTTAGTGCCATTGTAAGGATTTTAATGTGATTATTATACGTTTTTCTTTCCTGCAACAGCCACGTCAGGCACATTAGAGTCGTTGTATGCACGTGTGTCTCCATACATACATAGTGGTGATCTTGTGTTCGGCCCTTAAACTTTCATATTCGTACATTCTTTGTTTTTTTTAATGAGGCAGAAGGAATGAGTGCCATCGTAAGGATGTTAATGTGATTATTATACGTTTTCCTTTCCCTGCAAAAACCATGTCAGGCACATTAGAGACGTTGCATGTACGTATGTCTTCGTACATGCATGGAGGAGATCTTTAAATGGCAATTATCCGGCTACGTCAGACAGAAAGAGACATCTTGTGTCCAGCCCTTTAACTTATTATTCTTACATTCTTTTCTTTTTTAATGAGGCAGAGAGAATAGGTGCCATTTTAAGGATTTTAATGTGGTAATTGTACATTTTCTATCCTGCAAAAGCCCTGCGAGGCACATTAGAGATGTTGGTGGGGATCTTAAAAATGGCGATTATCCGTCTACGTCACATATCAGGGAAGGCTGGTATTGTTGAAAGCCCTTATAGAGCCTGTCAGCGCCGCACAGTCTCGGCTATTTGTCTGCCACCTTTAGCACAATCTTCCTTACAGACGAGATGATTTATTGATGAAGTTTGCAGGAGATTGGTGGGGGGGGGACAGTCTACAGAGAGCGTGAGAAAACCTATTAGACGGGGAAAAAAACTAAAAAAAACGTCTGCTATCCGGAGATATTCTCAGAGAAGCGGCTCTCAGAGAATAAAAAGTTTGAGAAATATTACAGTGGGCTGTCTCAGTTAGCCTCACTTATTACTTTTCATCATTGAATTTGTCAGCAGACAGACGCAGTAATTGTCACATAATCACTGGCAGATCTTGAAAAATGCTCTTCAGCTTTGTTTTGGTTCGCACAGTGTCTTTTCTTTTAAAGTGTCTTTAATCCGTCCTCGGCATGTTAAACTTATGCTTTCTCTCTCTCTCTCTCTCTCTCTCTCTCTCTCTCTCTCGCTCAGCCTCTCCCGTTTGAGGAATTTAGTCTGGCAGGCTTCTCACATCCCTCTATAATGTGCTAACATAAGAAATCAATCAGACTCACAGTATTCCTACATCCCCTCAGCTCGCATTGATTTATCGAACGCGCGCTGAAGATGAAGAGAGAAAGTCTTTAAGCACGGCGGTGAAGGGTGATCAAGGGGAGGAGTGGATGGAGGGAGCAGGATGACGGGACAGTGACGGATTTTTTTCGGGGGTGACGGGCGAAGGGAGGAGCGAGGAGAAGAGGAGGGGTCGCCCCGCGCCGACCTTTGTTTTGGTTGGATGCCGTCGCTCACCTCGGGGTCAGCGCGCTGTCGGTCACGAGCCAGCCGGCCCGAGAAAATGATGATAAGGTGTTTTTATGTTTTTCCGATGGGTTATGCTGTGCGCTGTGGTTTTTTTTGGGCATGACAGCTGCTGTCAGCCCCATAGCGGGAAGAGGTCAGGGGTCGCGGAGATCGCGGTTGCGTAGGTTCCCACCAGAAGCTTGAACGTGAACCAAACCTGACAGAAAGAGAGAAACTGCTCTTGTGTCTTTCTGATATTGTTCCACTTTCACGTTGCAGTCTACTTCAGATTTGGACTCGACTGATTCACGAACATCGGTGTTAAAACGAGGGATCTTTCTAGAAAACTTCTGCTGTTTTCCAAGCTGAAATATTACCATATTAAAGTGGTAATTTGCACCTGATGCATTTTGGTAATGACTTCTTGACTGTTGTCACTGATTTGAGTGACTTTCAATCTCAACTTCTTCTTTTTTTTTCTCCCCTAACCCAAAACAAATTATCCCACCGCTCATTTATGACTCAGTGCAATTTCATATTTCACGCGCTCTCTGAAGGGACGCCTCAACGGTGCATTTTTGCTTTTTCAATTTTATACATCTCAAGAGTGAAGGGCTTGTTTATCCTTTTTTTTTTTTCTTGGGAGGATATGTCTGCGAGAGGAGGGAGAGGAGGGGGAAGAGTAAGCATAAAAGCTCAACAGTAGCTGGGTGTATTTATATCGTAGGCATACACTTAGAGAGACACCGTGGGGGCCTGATGGGGATGAGGATTGAAGTGGATTACGGAGATAGGACAGCACCACTGAGAGAATGAAATGCGATGTTTATGTTAGGCTTTCATCAAAAACACACACGAGTGGTAAAACATACGTCTATCCGCGACCATATGCGGCTCGGCTGAGTGCCTCCGGCCTCCTCTGATTGAAGGGGTTAAAGAGGAGATTAAAGTGATAATGTACATCTCTAATCCGCTGCATTTTCAGAGGGCAAAGAGGCACAAAAAAAAAACTCCCAGCCACAGATCTGGACACGGGGACGCGGGCGTCGGTGGCCTATCAGGGTCAGCGGTCGCCATGGCAACAGATTATTCAGAATAATTATCTGCCATATGCGCCTTGTCACAATTAGAAGTTGGCTGTGAGCCGGGTCGCGGGTCAAACGCTGATCAGAGTATCGAGGGCGGTTGGTGGCGAACATGACCCCCCCCCCGCGCCGCTTATTAGAATAAAGTTCAGCTTGCTTATCGCAATCTGTCGCACGAGGCCCGCAACCGCTCAGAACCGATAGTCTTAAGAGATCCGACGCCACCAGCCACATCACTCTGTTGCACCGGCTTCCCTCCCCGTCTAAATGTCACCGCACACTGCTTTCAATAGCCTCCTTTCTTCAATAATAGATCTCGCAAAATGAAAATCTGGAAATGAATAAAATGGATTTATGATTTCAATCAGAATGCTAAGCTCCCAGAATCGACTTTTTTTGGGGGGCGGGGCCGAGTAGCAAGGAGAGGAGATGACTGTGTGAGGAGAGAGTGCAAAAATGTGAGCTGACACGGAGGAGGAGGAGGAGGAGGAGGAGGTGGAGGAGATGGAGGAGGAGGAGGAGGAGGAGGAGGAGGAAGAAGAGGAGGTGGAGGAGGAGGAGGAGGAAGAAGAGGAGGTGGTGGAGGAGGAGGAGTAAAGAAAAAAAGAAAAACTTTTGTGGTTTGTTCTCCAGACCAAGCCTTCCATTAGGAGTCCAGACGTTTTAACTCATCACTGCAGCTCTCCCGCAGGAGTTTTACAGAGAATGCTTCATTTCCTATAAAGCCGTGTTCACACTGGTACCCTGGGAAAAACGGCAACAAGGTGCAAAGTGGTTTATCCATTATAGTGGATCATTTATTCCCTCACTTTGGCCCATGTGAGAAAAGTCATTTGGAGTGAGATACCTCTCTCCACGCTGTTTACCAACCGGTGAAGCGGAAATTGCACAAAAAAAATAAATAATCTCTTAAAATTGCTGTCTGTTAATTTGGAAATGTTATCTAGCTGAAAAAATCCTCTGAAAAAATTCAGCTGTGATTCTTTTCCATGTACTGTTTCCTCTCCAGTCATCAAACATAACATTTGCTTCCTGTCCCTCCAGCTGAGTGGTTCAGTTCTGTGTAGGATGGACTGAAGCAGGAGACATCTTAAATATAGGAGGTTGTGTTTTCATGTCCTCTTTCTCGGTTGGTTGGTTTGTAAACAGAATTACACAAAAGAAAACACAAAATGGATTTCACGTGAAACTTGGATGGTGGACCAGGAAATCATTCTCACTTTCTTTTAACATTAACATGGATTTTTCTGTTTTTCAACAATTTTGTATTTTTTTTCAGGGATTAATGCATGTAACGTGATCAAAACAGTCATATTCTTGTGGTTGGTGTTTATGAATGAGTACAACTAAACCAAATAAAAATCAAGAGGGTCTCTTTTTTCAGCCAGTACTTCATAGATAGGATATTGGATTAGGCTCAGTTGAATTAAAGGGGACCCTGGTGGAGGTATGCGCTCTACTGAGTGCCAGTCTAGTTTACATTTACAGTAATTCATACATTCATACGCTGATGGTGGTGGCTGACCAGCACATCAGGAGCAGTTTGGGGTTCAGTAACTTGCCCATGGACACTTCGACATGCAGACCAGGGGAATCAAACCAGCGACCTTCCAATAACAAGATGCTGGCTCCGCCCATGAGCCACAGCCGCTTGGTTTCTTAAAAAAAAAAAAACATCTTAATCTCAGCGGTCCAATTTAAATCACCTTTAAACACCTTTTTCTGCATCAACCACATGATATATCATGATAAACACCTCGTACTTTCCCATCTCATTGTCACAGTGAAGACACGTGGTGCAGTCTGCTAAAGAACATCCTCACATCACCCGCGGCGATCTCTATTCAGAGTGCGTCTCTGCTTCTAACCTTGGATTTGGTAAGAACCGGTCCGAGCGTCCCCCTCCCCGAGGGAGCTGCAAAACGTGACAGCTTGGCCAGTTTTTTTAAAACTGCCCGCGATACCTCGGGCTGATTACTGCGAGCTGTCAGAACGCGTGTGATGCGCGGTGACGCCGTTTCCCTCTGATCAAATCTGTCACATGGCGCCAGGCGGGATCACAGGGTGGAGGCACCGCCGACACGTTTTAGGAGCGAGCCTGGATGTGTTCAGACAAGCTACTTACGCTTAAACGCCAATTAAGCCCCTTGCACTACTTACATCTATGGTCTATTAGATTGTCACCCATCACTATTAGGAGACACTCAGAGCCCCCTGGCATTCTGGGAAAATAATTACATTCTTTCTGCGTCATAATTACTGCCTTGAAAGTGTCTCTTTCGAACACTAACAAAGCTCACTCTTCTCTGACTCGCCACTCTTTCTCTCCCCGAGCTCTGCCGTTCTCATCTCCCGCCTGTTGTCTCTGGAGACGCTAATGAAGTGGTTTTAATCTTGTAACTCCAGAGGAATTGTCAGCAAAAGGACGGCATTAATTAAGTTCTCGTGCGTATTCCTTTTTTTTTTAAGTTTCCACATCTTCAGCGTGCGCCGCCATACCGACATGTTTACCACAGACTGCTGCGGCGCGACTCCTATAGAAGCGGCAAGCAGCGCGGGGATTAGGATGGCGTTCTCGGGAAACATTTGTTGATTAGTCCAAATGAATTTAATTCAGAGTTGTGCTCTGGAAACTTTGATAGCACGCATTGATTTCCCCATTTGCAACTTTGCTCCACTCTGTAAACACACACAAATCAAAACACCACGGGTCTTTTTGTTGTGTAATCTCTATAGGAGCTCACATTAAGTCTCATTTTGTCTCGTCGTGTTGCCGAACAATTAGAGAATCTGTGCATAAGTTATTGCGCGCACACTGACGCGACTTAGACGTGAAGCAGCTTTGAGTTATTGTGCAGTTCCGGTTGGCTGCGCGCAGCGAGTAGCTTGTCTGTCACCTTCACGCGTGTGAGTGATGTTTAGCAGCGGCTAGCCACACTCAGCTGATCTGTTCATGCAGTCGCTCTGTTTTGATTAAGTCCCCGCCTTCCTCACAATGTTCATTTCGATTGCTTTATTTTTTTTCCTGCATTCACGGGGAAAGAAATGACAGTCGTAGCAGTTCCTTTTATAAACAGCCGGAGAGCAAGGCACCGCTTCTGCTCTGCCGTCTCCTGCATCTCCAGGATCCAGACTGTTGACTTAAGATCTTAGCTTTTCAGAATAAAATGTACCTTCATTTTACATCTCTCTCCTCCGACAACTTCTCTTGTATTTCACCAGCTGAAGCCGTCACAGCTTCTTTTCTTACTTGGACAATAGCAGTAAAGTATGGTGCTTCATGCAAGGTTACAATTTGGACTCCATTAAGCCTGCCGTCATTAATTGCAGCCGCTTTTCAAATCTTCCAGTCCACTAAAATGGTAGATGTTTTATTTTTTTTTTCTGTATTGAGCATTAAATCACTGCATAATTTCTGATTAATGGAACGACAACTGGATAACAAAGCCGCACGCTGACGGTGAAGGGAAAGTGAAGCTCGCGTCGTAACTGAACGAGCTGAACTCATTAAATCATCGTTTTTCTGACGGGAACAATCATCTCATGAGACACAGGTCAGAGTGACACCGCATTTGGCAGGTACATTAATTAGATGTGCCTTTGGATAAGCTTAGCGGAGTTTCTTCAAATGCGATCTTCAGATTAACACCATCAGTTTTTTGCAAAATGGAAATCAGAGAAAAGACTGTAAAACTCACATGGATGTATTGCGACTCTGGGTGAAAATTTCACACTCATTAGCTCTGTGTTTGCGGTCCCTAATGACATGGAAGGTGGTGCATAGGTGCTTGTAGCTACCTGTTATACTGTCCTCACAAATACAGCATTATTTTTCGCATTTGTTGGTTAATGAAATCACAGTTAATAGTCAAAATCAGCTGGCAGAGGTGCGTACGAATCAGTCTTTGCGGTTTGCGACGCACTCTGTCTTTCTGTCTTGTCTCTCATTTTGAAAATCAGATTTCCAGAGTGCAGCTTTTGCGCACCGTTAAGATCGACGGGCACGTAGGAGATGACCGACCGGCCGACGACATCACGACAAAGTCTCCCGCACGCTGTCCACTTTTCACTTGCGATGAAGTTTATTGACTTTATTGTCAATAAACTTTATCGCAAGTGAAAAGTGGACAGCGTGCGGGAGACTCTGTCTTCAAAATCAGATATAGATAGAGATAGAAACACACGTTAAATAGCACACAAAAGGATCAGTGACATCACAGACGGGAGATAACCAGCCATGGTCTGTTCACCCTGCTGCCTACAGATGAGACACTCCTCACTTTGTCCTGCACTCTCCGCTCAAACCCAGTTTAGCTGCAAAAACTGTCCTCTTTTACATTTATCTGTCCCCAGTTTCATGATTGTTTTCGAAACGATCTCATTCTGAACAAGTTCCACAAGTTGACAAACACTTCCGTGTTGCTGATTTCCCCCCGCGCTGCACTCTGCGTGGAGAGGCCCCCGCCCGTCCTGCAGCGTGCGCCGCGCTCATTGACCGTTGCTTTCTGAAGGGTAATTTAGCACAGGAACTCAGAACGCTTCCATTACGGTGAAGGCCCCTTTTTGAGAAAATTGCTTTTGTATTTTTTACGAGGAGGGCCACTTCCAGAAGTGGCACAACACTGTCGGCATGCGGGGTAGCTTTTGTAAACGCTAACCAGTCAGTCCCAGTCGGAAACAATACTGTCACATTCACCTTTTTAATGATATAAAGCCAGGTTTTCAGACGGAAATAGAACCCTGTCGGAGACTTATCGGGAGTGAACACAGATTTATTTTATTATTCCCTCTCTAGAAAGCACAGAAGGGTGAGATATTGCGCTCCGTAGGTGAAGGGGAAGTGTTCTGCTTGTTTGTGAAAACCACAAGTCGGGTGTATGATGGGAAAGTTGAGTTCATATAGGAACCCGTGCCCTCAAAAGACCAATATCCACTGCAGCACGACCTCCCCTCGGGGAGAGGGACACCGCGCGGCACTTACCACCCGATAGCACTCAACCGACACATCCTTCGGTCACGCAGCGCCACGCACGTGCACACACACACACACACACTGACACAAATACTTGCTGGGTTTTTCGTACTCAGAAGCGGTGTGAGTAAAAGGAGCAAGCGCCACATTTATCTCTCACCATCAGCATCAAAATCTGATCTCTCTGCCAAGGTCAAACTGGCAAGATGTAGGCTACAAACACAGACATGCACACAGAGAGAGATGGACAGCCAGATAGAGACACACACACGCACACACACACACACACACACACACACACACACACACACACACACACACACACACACACACACACATAAGGCCACCTGATGTGCTACTTGAGCTACAACCATAAGTCATTCTGCAAGCTAGGTGTTCCATGACGTGCAGACACCAGTATCCATAACACTCATGTATTATTTATGAGCGCCTGTACGGTTTTTGCACGTATTGCGATGTATGCAAATGTGTACATTAAGAAAAGGCAGCTCTTCATTTCTGCCTGTTAGAAGAAGTGCCTGCCCTCTTATCACGCCGCTATTAAAATAGCAAGGCTGCGGGGCGGAGATCCATCTTGTCTTTTTAATGGCATGTCTTGGTGCTCGTGCGTGTGTGCGTGCGGCGCATAAAGGTGTGTTTTCCCGCCGTCTAAGGCGCGTGCGGATGCCGCCGTGCCAGGCGTGATTGTGGCGGTGCACTTAACTGCGCTTTGCAACTGCAATCAGGGACCGTAAGTGGCCTGCGATTTCAAAAAGGGGGAAGAAATTGAAGTAGGGGGCCTGGTGAGGAGGAGGCAGGCACAGAGACGCCAGCCTGTGAAGTTGGAATGTGAGGCGTCCTCCACGAGAACCATTTTGATTAATCCTGACACACAGTAAAGCGAATAGCATCATAATTACCTCCCTGCTATTTCACGCCACAATGAGTGTGTTGCTTTAGCAGAGATATGTCTTTGTTCGCCTGTGACGCGGCGGCGGCTTCAGCCAGGTGTCCGTTTGGTTTCTCCAGGAGCCACGCAGAGCAATAAGGATGTTTTTTCACTGTCACAGAAGTGCTGCTTTAGCATTTATAAACCCCCCATTAGAGAGCATTTCTGCCTGATGTGTGTGTGTGTGTGTGTGTGTGTGTGTGTGAGCGGTGTGGAAGTGTCTGCAGTCAGACTCAAGCACTCCTTACACAGTCTGCATCTCACGCATGAAAGTTTAATTTCAAGTCGAGACAAGTCAAGTTTATTTGTACGGCCCCAATTTTACAGTCAGCGCATCGACGGGCAGATCGAGGCCACGGCAGCAACAGTTTCCCACTCAAGATCTCCACGAAGGCTCGGAAAAACGTCAAGAATGGTGTTCAGGGCGGGAAATGAAAAGAGAGATCCTCCATTTTTAGATGGCTGAGGATGGCAGGACCAGCAAAGAAAAACTCGATAATGAAAACAAACAGGTCACATCAACTTTAGATGGCGGCCTCCTCGAGCTTTTTTAAAAAAAACGTCCACATGTTTGGAGCGCTGCCACATCTCGGCTCTAATGAGCGAACATTAGCCAGATAAGGAGACAAGCAGGAAGCACGAGCGGTCGCAGATCATCTGTGTCCTGAGAGAAGAAGAAGAAGAAGAAGGGCGGCAATAAACGCCACGACACCCCGTGTGCCAAAATTGAAAGGCCCTCCTTCAATCTTGCCGTTTCACTTCACGCTCACACACCAGCCGCTCTGACCTCACGGTGATTGTGTGCTTTATAATGGCGGCGGCGGCGGCGATGTGCTCTCTGCATTCCAGTGTGTGTGTGTGTGTGTGTGTGTGTGTGCGCGCCTCAGGGACAGTGGGTGACAGACTCGCTTCCCCGTGTGTGGCCGATTGCAGCGTGAGCTCCAAGGACAAGCAGTGGAGGGTAGAGCGGGTGATTTGTCTCTTAGGATTGAACTCATCTCCCTGGTCTCCCGCAGGCCTCTCCTCCCTCCTCTTTCTCTGCATGCTGTCTTTTTTTTTTTTTCCTTTGAAGGTGAAGAGCATTTTTCTCTCAGCGTTTGCATGCGTCTGTTTTTTTTAGCTGATTCAGGTGATTGTGTTTCGTGATATGTACACAGTTTATGTTGCATTCGAGGACACCCGCCGAACACACTCAGATTTGTATATAGATACGCCACAAAAAGGAGGAGAGCAAAATGTCAGTCCATGAGGTTTCTTTTTTTTTTTTACCTTGAGCCACATAATGGAGCCGAGGTCGCAGCACGAGTGAAGAGTAGATTTGCGGCGACAGATAAAAAAACACACTTAAACCGAATAAACCAGCGTTTGATTTTATACCCTTGAATGCGGAATAGAAGAAGAGAAAAACATGATTGAGGAAAATTAATCAAAAACAGATGTTTTTTCGATCTGAGCCTTATAAATACTGGGCCACTTCCTGTGTAAAGCTTCTGGGATTTTAGATTATATGATATAAATAGAGGACCCTGAGTAAAAACAAGAGTGGAAAGGGACCTTTTATGCACTTTACTGTTTTCTGCTATCTGTGAAGATACTGGTACGATGTTGATGCTCAATGTGACTCAAGTTTACAGGGACATGCCCATCCACTTCTTTAAGTGGCTACAAGCTACGTGTTAGCAAAAGTAATGTAAAGCCAAAGCAACTCGACGGTCTTCCGCATAGCTTTCGCATTGCGGAGCCTGTGAGCGTGCACACTAGAGACTTCTGCACTTCTTGTTTAGCGCCCGGCAAATTTGAATAGCGATAACGTGATTTGATCACGCAGCTCCTTCTAGCAGATTTTATTGGATGGAACGGCTCAAATTCTGACAGTAAAATGAGGCATTTTGTGTGGAGGGCTGTGATGTGAGAAAAAAATGGATCCACTGGTTTACAGTCGCCTCCTTCAACATGTTAGCGTATGGGGAAAAAATAGTTTTGCGCCCCCAGTGCTTCATGTGACGATGTAATTACACGGCTCCGAAGCAGCCCATCTGCAGGCTACTGGAATGTTGTCCAATCAGTGGAAAAGGGGCTTTTTGGGTGACGGGATGTAAATGTCTTATTTCAGACAGGATGACCTGAGGTGCAAAGGGCAAAGTGCAAAAGTCCCAAAATAAAAACATCGATCTGGAAATGAGCAGCACAGGTCTCCTTTGAGCATTAGCTGACTTCTTGCCCTCCAGTTTAAGTCTGTTAATTGCCTGCTCTAATTGTGCCGTTTTTAGATGTGTTTGCGGTCTGCAGGCCAGAGGGCAGTCTTAATAAGTCTTTATACGTCTTTATAAGTCTTTATTTTACACCTCTTTCTCTGAGCAGATGTAACCAATAATCAGCAGCGGAGAAGCGATCCTCTGAATGTAGAAAACTGAGAAAACAGTCTCATAAAATCGCTCAGGGAGAGCTCGTCTCCATTGATTCGCTCTGTTTCACAGGAAACGTAACAGGAAAGTGCATGAAAACTGAACAGAGGGCATAAAGAACAGACTAGTAGTGATGGATCTCATTAAAGGATGCCTCATGTACATATTGTTGTTCCCAATTCAAAGCAGAGTCTCTCCTGGTAGCCTGTGTAACAATTATTTATATGCCAGTGGCCAAGTTATCTCCCCCACCCCCAAAAAAAGAGTCCAGCCTTGTCACCAGCCGTCAGCTGTGGAGGGAATTCTCCGCTTTGAAGTTGGCAAATGCTGCCACACTGTCCTTCACGTCCACAATGGATGTGTCCTCTAAAATATCCCGGCCTGAATCTCTGCGGTCTGCAGAACAGAGTATAGATGCCGGCAGAGTAAACACCGCTCTCATCACATCCAGCAGTCCGTGCAACAGGCTTCTGTTTGCTCTCTTTTTTTTTTTTTTGTTAGAATCCCATTTTGTTTCATGAAGAAGAAGTTGAAGGTTATTGGCGTTTTTTTGGGAAGTGTCAGGAAAGTATCGTGATCGCGAGTAAATGACAGAACAGTGAGCACACGTATGAGGCTGGCGAATAAACCCAGAATGTCCTCAGCTGCTCAGATTCCACACATAACCATATAAAATCTGTTTTGCGATGCGTTTGAGTGTTACGCTGACACAGAGAGGGCGACCTGACCGAAGGCCGAGCTAAACGCTGCACTTACATACAAACCGAACTGATGAGGGGTTATGGAGGTGCAGGTGGAGAAACACAGGTGAGGGTTACTGAGCAGGGAAGGAGCAATGTAGGCCTGGAAACATACGAGGAACAGGGAGGGACTAATGAGACAGATATAAGAGGGGCGGAGGAGCGCAGGGACACCACGAAAACCCAGTTTCAGGATTTGGTAATTACAGAGTGAAATGAATGCAGGATCAAGAGGTTTGGTCAGTAATTACCTGGGAATTAAGCTAACATGATACTTTGGTGGTTGCTGAGTGTCCACAGTTAACCCTTTAACCCATACTTACGTTCCACTGCCTGAAAGGTTTAGCGCTCAGTGTTTCTTTAAATCCTCTGGGTAATTTCAACATAAACTATATGATCTTGGTAATAAGAACTTTTGCTGTAATAACTTTCCAGTTGGCCTGTGTACCCTCCGCCTGGCAACCCGATTTAGATGATATATATGAATATTTTCCATATACAGTGCTAAATATAGACAACATAGATACTAAATGTACTCAAAACATCATTATCTTTACGGGGAACACATTATATTTCATGCAGGGACCTTTTCTTCAATTGTCTCTGACCAACTGCTAATCAGTGTGTGGAGAATCACATAGCTCGCCCATGATTTACTCTGAGCTGAGGACCATATTGTAGATAATGACGAAGTCACTGGAGAACAGTGTTATGTTAATGATCCAGTATCAAATGGCTTTCTCATTATCTTATATCTTTAACCATCATTCCCTGACAGCGCATCTCATTATCAGTTCTTGATTAGATCACTTCACAGCAGTTGCTATATTTTTTTTTCTCCCCCCTCCCCCGAGCAGATCATCAAACTCAACTTACAAGTAGGAACTGACTTTTTTTTTTTTTTTATTATTGAGACTGCATCATTAGGTTAGAATTTATGAGTCATATCATTATATACAGGCTCATTAGTTCATGAATAATGTACCAGAAACAGTCTGAGGGAGATTTTAATTGTCTGATTCAAAAATCACTTTTGAATGTCCACATCTTTTCTTTTGTGTGACGTCGTCCTTGATTGGAGTCGTCTCTTGTGTGAGTGTGTTAAAGCAGAACAAACCAAATGTATTGTCAGGGTTCGGAAAATAAGTCACCATTAACATGTTTTAGTTCAGCGATCTTAAAGCAGCGTCAGGGGCGAGATAAGCCTCCAGTGACTTGTGAATTTAAAGATGTTCATTCATCACTTCTCTGAATGGCTCCTTAATTTCCGATGGCAGGCGGGAAATCCTCGGCTCTTATTCTGCCGGGACGTCGCCGCTTTTGTTAATTCATTCATTCAGTCAGTCACTCATTCATTCGCTGTTAACTCTTCTCTCAATCCCAGTAGCTTATGTCTACATGCACCTAACAAGATAATCTCTTAAATGTAACACTGGGCTGTTTAATTTCATTCGCAAACTGTGACACAATGTCTCTTTTTTTTTTGCTTTTTTTTCCCCCCACTCTCCCATTTTCACTCCCTTTTTTCTTCCTCCTGTCAGTCTTAGTCCGTTCATTTAGCAGCCTGCAAGTCCTGTTAAATGATCAGTAAGCCCGCGAGTGAATATATGCAAAGCCTCTTCCACTCCATCAGCTTAGTGAGCGCTGGGTTTAACACACCTTGCTAAAGTTGCTGTCACACACACTTAGACGAGACACACAAACACACACACACACACACACACACACACACGTCAAGGTGTTCGGCTAAGTGAGCGAATATATATTCCAAGAACAACACATTCCGACAATCCAAATAGTCCCGGATATAGAGCTGGGATTTCTCGCCTTGAGGACTCACCGTGTCCTCGCACGCACTCGCTGCAAAGACGTTTTAGGTGCGCTCATTCAAAAAGAGTGCACGTACACGCCCAGTCGCACAACCCCGGCTGAGTCTGAGCCCTTCCTGTCTTTTAAGACGTGGCTCATCAGATGGGATTCTGCGTGTAAAGTCCAACCAATAAAAAAAGCCCCAAATATTCTATTAAGTGTAAATCCTCTCCGCCGGTGGAGCTCGTGGAGTCAGATTAGGACTTAGACAAACACTGCCAAAGCAGTCATGCCCGCGCCGGGACCACTGCCAACAAGAAGCAGAGCTGATATTGGCATGTCACTGTTAGTGTGTGTGTGTGTGTGTGTGTGTGTGTGCAGGCAGAAAAGCACCCCGATCTGAGCATTAGCAGGCGGTGGTGGTGGTGGTGGTTGGGGGGGGGTGAGCAAACTAAAGCTGTGCTACGTGCTGCTCTGTGTAATGGGGAGACTGTGTCAGAGATCTGAGTGGGCTGCAGCTGCAACACACCTTTGTTCTGCATGTTCTTCTACCTCTTGGGCCTCTTTTTCGCAACAAAGCCGGAGCATCTACCCTTTGTGTCCGTATCTGTATCTCTGCACACACACACACACACACCTGCGAACTTGTGCATCGGCACAAAAATGCGTGTAGCTATTTGTATTCGTGGGTTTTTTGAAAGTACAAATTCATTCCAGTTTACTTTTCCTGTGTAGCTGACTTGTTAGTTTGTTTAGCAGCATCACTGTGGAGTCTGTGTTTATTTAGTAATGGTAGCTCTGTGCTCCTCTGTGTACGCCGAGCGCAGACAGCTGCAATGTTTTAGGCAGAACAGACATAGATTTCTATCGCTGACCCTAAGGCTGCTCATTAGAATTCAGCGCACCTCTCCCAAATCTCCCTCCGTCTCTTTCCCACCACCACCGCCGCCACCGCCACCACCCTTTTTACTTTCTTCTCCCTCGCTTCCCTTTTATTTATTTTATTTTTTTCATCCTCTCTCGCTGTCTTACACATTGAAAGAGAATGCTCAGAGCAAAGGGGTGAACTGTTGGTCAGCCATCATAACAATGACTGTGTGAGCTGCATACACAGCAAATATGAACTCGCCAACACCTGAAGAAACACACACAAGTACCACTGCTACACAACGGCACACCAGCTCACAGGTGCCTGAAATACTTTTAAGCCTGCGTGATTTTCGGTATTTGAATTTCACATGACTCTCGATGAGAGAGGGAGGGCGATCATACCTGCTGAAATCAGAGAAAATTGCCACCCAACTCCACAGCTCCAAGGAGCTTTTAAAGGCTCTTTAAAAATTATATATTTCTTTTTGTTAAAGCCCACGCAGTTTCTGTGTGGCTGCGACTGAGCCGCTCTCATTAGCCCCCTGTGGGCAGCTGTTTCCACCTAAAAAAGAAAAAAAAAAGAAGCTCTGATAAACTAATTTTATTCTACCTGTCAGCACCAAATGGCAGAGAAAACCCGCTAATGGGTGAAGATAGCTGAGCAATTACCAGCTAATATTTTCACATAAACCCGAGGCAAAAAATGGTGAACACTGAACTTACACTTCTTAAGGTAGACATAAACGTGACTCAGAAAGCAAGAAGGAGCCAATTGTTTGCTAAATCATCAGTTAAACCAACGTTAGTCTCCACCAAAGTGAGCCTGTTGTGTGTTTTCTCGCCTCCTAGTGGTAAGAAATTGACAAATGCAGCTTTAAAGTTTGTGTCCAAGAACTGCTGCTAATGATATTAAAACATAAAAATGTCATAACACTTGTAGCTATAATATTTAGCCTCACGTTATATCACATACATAATTTCTACCTGCTGGCACCAAGTGGCAGTGGGAGAAAAGAGGCTAATTGGTGAACATAGCTGAGCAATTAGCGGCTAATAGTTTCCCAAAAACATGCAACGGAAGAGTGAATATTGAAGATACACGTAGCAAAAACATGAGTCTCCACCAAAGTGAGCCTGCTGTGTGTTTTTCTGCCCCCCTAGTGGTTAGAAACGGATTAACGCAGCTTTAAATTATTTATTGCTTACACTGCTGCTGATGGTATTAAAAGGTAAAATGTCAGAACGCGTACAAATAGGTTAATAGATTAGTCTCACGTAATTTCACACACACACACACACAGGCTGAGAGTGTGACCCCACTCTCGGATAGAGGATACAGTACAGTCTGATGCATTAGCTGCTAATGTTCGCCGCATGTCTTCTTAAGTGTAGGCACAGTGTGTGTGTGTGTGTGTGTGTGTGTGTGTGTGTGTGTGTGTGTGTGTGTGTGTGTGTGTGTGTGAGGGCCCCCTTGTGTTGTCGTTGTTGTCGTCCCAGGCTAATTGAGCAATTCCACAGTGGGAGCGCTGGTGTTTAAGGTCACGGAGCGATGTGCTCTCCTGGAGCCGTTAGAAAGCCCCCCCAACACACACAAACACACACACACACACACACACACTTTCATAATTACTCGGCTTTTATCCGAGCACATAACGTTCAGGTAGTCCATACAAACACAATCAGGCGGTCCGTACGAGCACCCACACTCACCTCATCTGGATGGTTGTTCCTGCATGCATGCCGCTCCCACTCACTGTCAGTGGAATGCTAATTTTTTTCTTTACATTTTCTTTTATTTCATCAGGAGTAGGAGGAAACTCTGTGCACCGAGGATTGCTGCGATGTCTGGGAAGACTTATTGAGCCTGTCACAGACTATTGAATTCAGTGATACCTTTGAGATGTACAGCTGTCTGTTCAGATCTGTCTTTGTCAGGGTGCAGTTATGTGCGTAGGTGGCTGTAGTTTATCAGCGCCGGCACCATAGATCTCTAAACAATAATTTTAGATAAGATGTGAAAGTGTGGTTTCGAAAAAATGAGAAATGAGCAGCTCACAACACTTTCTCCCAATATGTTTTTTTTTTATGATTTTGAGTCTCTTTGTACATATTTTTGCATGCACACCCGTGTGTGTGTGTGTGTGTGTTTGTACGCATGTGCTCGCATGCTTGACTGCACATGTGACTTGAACAAACGCCAACACTGGTGGCCCTGTCTGTTTGTCCCATGCAGACGTTCTGTGAGTGTGTGCCCAGCTCCTCCCAGCTCAAACACCGCTGGTCAGACTCAGAAACCGCCAGGGAGACGCCGGCCAAGGTAAGGCCCCCCGCCACCACCGACGCTCTGCGTAACGCACAGGCAGACGCATGCCAGCACCGACATGTGCCTTTGTTACGAATGCTTTCATTGTGATTCATGCATTATGCTGTCAAAAGATATTGCATTTCGTCAGTTTATTCAGCATTTGCAGCCCACCTTCCTCGTTAGAGTGGGGCTGCAACTAATAGTTATCTTCATTGTCAATTAGTCTGATTATCTGTCCTCAAAATGACTGAAAATAGTTTTTAAAAAAGCATTTTCAGAGCCCAAGGTAACGTCTTCAAATAGCTTGTTTGTTCGACATTCAACTGAATTCACAAAAATATAAAAACAAGAAGCAAATGTCGACAATTCAGAAGTCAGAACCTGTGAATTTGGAGCATTTTTGCTTTGAAAAATGACCAATAATTTGATTGAAACATTTTTCTAATCAATTTCTTTTTAATTTGGGTTCATCGAATTAATACATTTTGATTGACTACCTGCTGAATATCAGCCGTGACCAAAGAAAATGTTAAATATCACTTGACAGGTTTTTTTGGTCCATTGTGTGACCAAAATATTCACATCTATCTATCTATCTATCTATCTATCTATCTATCTATCTATCTATCTATCTATCTATCTATCCTTTTGTGTAAACATTATACTCCACCACCATTCTTCCAGTCAAAACAGCAGCACAGTAACATGCTCACCATCGACGACGATCCTCCTCAATCGGCTTCCTCGCCACTTTGCTAACGATGGCGCCGTTGGGGATTATTGCGTATTACACAGCGCGTTTTTTGCCACCGAGCGGCCGAGACGGCACAACCTCAGCTCAGGCACCCCGAACACACAAGAATTAGACTGGATTAGGGCCCCGCAGATGTCTTTGAACTGAGCGCCTTGATCGCGGCTGCACCGGGGAAAAAAGGAGCTCAGTTGCACGGAAGAATTTGGGAAGAGGGCTCCGTTTTGAATACTGATGAGAAACGCGTTAGTCGAGGTGCAGGTGAAAGGATGGCAGAATGGAAGGGTGGGTGGAAACACCTCCGTTTAAAACTGTACGCGTGCCAGTTCAACATGTACAGATGTTGCTGCCTCCCTCTGTGTGTTAGTCGGCCAGCATCAATATGAAATTCCTCCTGTGTTCACATCAGCCACAGCATATATATGTGTATATATATATTTGTGTTTGAGAGGGAGAAGGACACAAAGTGAAAGATGGAGAGAGAAAGAGAGAGAGAGGTTGCAAGTCTCCTGCCGGTCTCCTGCTTATCTAATGAGCAGACAAAGCCTTTCGTCCGAGAGCTGTCTGCCAGTGCTTCGGCGTGGGAGGACAACATCATTTTCATAGAGAGGAATTCTCTCTCATTTCACTGCCTCTCATATTTTTTTTTTTTTCTATCCACCCCATCAGAATCCCCCCACCGGCCTCCTCTCAAACCCAGTGGTGTGGCATGAGTAGAGACAGGAGAGGATCTGAAAGTCAGCCACTAATTACAGAGTGGGCTCCCGCTGCGAGAGTGAGAGACTCATTTGCGGAAGAAAAAACTGTGTTAAGAGGCGGCTCGCGGTGTCATTACCCCCGCTGCAAACTCTTGAGTTGAGAGATCTTGTTTTCCAGTCAGGACACGACGCCGGGCTGCAGCTGGGGTTTTATTTTTATTGACCATTTGAAAAAAACAAATAATACAGCAGCCAAACCTCCGCTGCTCACTGTCAGACTGACTTTTTCTTCCTTCCGTTCAGTTTCTCTGACTTTATGTCAGTGTGACCGGATAGAAATAGAGAGGCATTGTACACATCTTGTAGCCGGGTCGGTGCATTCGTACATTACGATGCTATTGGTGCAAGTCAGCGTGTATATTTCAACCATTTGTTCCTTTTGTGAGCAAAAACTTACATAAAAACAACAGTATGAGCATTTGCTGCAATCTTTTTTACCTGTGGCAATCAATGTGCAACCTTACTGACTTTACGCACCTTCAGTTTAGGATGAGATGAGCAAATGGTCCAAATCTGCACCTTTAAAATGTCAGAAACGACTTTGTACATTATGTCTGTGAAGGTGAACATCATAATGTGCCTGTTACCATGTACCCGGGAAAAGTTTCATTACAAAAATGCCCTGCTGCTGTGTGTGTGTGTGTGTGTGTGTGTTTGTGTGTATGTCTGTCTCAGTGTGTACAGTAGATGTCTTGTGAGTGTGTGTCGCTGTCAGCACGACCGGTGCCGTCGTATATCTCCTGCACGTTAAGTTAACAATCAGTATGCTAGCAATGAATATTTAGCACCGCGGTCGTGATGGCTCCCCCCTTGATGTCTTTGCCCCGCTGGCAACAGAGCTCGGTGAAACTGTTCCGAGGTTACATTGCAGCCATTTTGCAGCGCGAGGGGCCATTATGCACATTATGTACAGCGCGTATCGCCGCGACATGCACATCGGCGCGCGTCGCAGCCGAGAGTCACAGTCACTCTCGGCTGCACCTGCTCTCAAAAACACATGGAGAGGAGAAAAAAAAATAAATAATGAAAACACTGACAGATTTCACAGCAGAGTCAGGGTGTACATGTTGAGTTAGAGCAAGGAGACACACACACAAAAAATATGTTACGCGCGGCAATACTCCCCCCGGAGCTCTGTTTCTGTGATGATGTATTTGGGTGAAAAAAACACGAAGGAGCAGGAGCGCTCTGTCAAAGCAATGCTCCGGTTTCTTCATGTGCTGCACGTGCACGGGCTGCGCCTGTCTGTTGCAAGTACACAGCAGAATGGGCTGTGTGCACATTATGCCTATGTGTTCATGCATGTGCATACGCGTCGAATATAAAGTGACATTAGTGTACGTTGTGTTGTCCGCGTGCTGTGTATGTTTGTGTGTGGCCATACATACAGTGAATGCGAGTGAGCGTACATGTGGAGATAACTTCTAACCCGTTCAGACAAACAGGGCCTGGAGGGAGTTTGCCTCCATACATGCCAGCGTCTCAAGTAAAGTTGTCTCATGCGGGGAAAAGAAATAATGCATGAATTTAATCAATGTTCTCAGCAGAGCCGACGAAAAAGGCTTTTTTAAATCACCTCACAGCGAGAGTCGACAGAGCCTCTGTGCATTCGCTGACATGTTACTATAGCCCTCATAAAGAAATGGTACATTTATACTTAGTTAGACTGACGTTATAACACTGTTACTGGAGGAAGAATTTGTCAGATACAGTCAGAGAAAAGACATCTCGCTGTGTTGCAGAGATTTCTATCGAAGTTAGCATGCTAACCAACTAGCTCAGTACCATCCTGTTTTCTAATAACAATTTGCGCTTCAAGAGGCGACAGCCCGATAGCCAGATATCCCCCGTAGTCAAAGCTGGGAGATGTGAAAGCAAATTCACCTCTTCTTAGAAACAGGAAGAGCACGTTGGTCCACCAAAGCCCAACATGCCTGTTTTTTTCATCAAGAAATGGATTGAAATGTTTAAAAACCTCCTCGCAGTGTTAAAGTGAAACTCTCGCCAAAAAGCAACCGAGGATTTATATGGGATTGAATATGAGTCAAACCTTCGTGTAAAAGCATAATTATGACGAAAGAGGCACTTTTTAACTTGAACTATTTACCGTAGTTTCAGTTTTGGGCATGTTCATTTTGAACTGGAGAGTTAGGGGCCAAATTGCTAACACGCTAGCATCAAAATCGCTATTTTTAGAACAGTAAGAAGGCTCGACACAACATGAAACTTTGCTCGTAGCATCACCAGGGTCTCTACTCATGAACACGAGCATTGAGAGTATTGTTTGTGTACACAGAGTTTATGAAAACAAAGGTTTTTGAACTAGGGCAAAAAGTGTCGATCCCCTAGTGCGACCTGACAGGCAGGAGAGTAATGGTGGACCGCTCCTCAAGCGTGCCTGCCAGGTTGCACTCAGGGATCGACACTTTTTGTCTGCCATGACGGCAACGCGCAGCTATATCTTCGGCACGCCGCCGTCATGGCAGACAAAAAGTGTCGATCCCCAATCGACCTAACAGGAAGGAGAGTAATGGTGGACCGCTCCTCAAGCCTTCCTGTTAGGTCACACTCAGGGATCGACACTTTTTGTCTGCCATGACGGCGGCGCGCCGCAGATACAGCTGCTAACGTGAGTCGTTCAAAGCATCTTAGTCACCATTTTTCTTTTAGGTTTGTTTACATCGCCCCTAAATTCTTTAAAATCTTGAAGTGAAGCCACGTAGGCATCCAGCAGGGACTCACCAGACTCAGCAAAAATCTGTTCACTGGCTCGAGGCCCCATATGTGTCTGTCCATGTGGGTTGTAAATGAAGCCGGGGGGGGCGTACAAATGGGGCCCATGTGAGAAATCCATCCTCAGATGAACTGCTTTTGTGTGCATTTACTTGGGCCTGTGATTGGACCGATGAGGGCTACAAAATGAGCCCGTATCAGAAATCTTCCTCGGATATCAAATGGGATCCTTTCGTATCAGGTTGCGTGCACTCTTGTTTTCCACGGATATCACATTCCGGCCCCCGGATGGTCCAGTTGTCGGGGTAGTTACAACTTTTTTATGTCCTCTACCTGCAGACTCTGGGTAAACACAAGAGTACTTCCTGGACAACACAATTGATTTTCTTCACATTAAAGGAATCATAAACCTCCCTCGTAAAGCCGACCATTAGCCGCCTATTAGTGTGCTTCACTGTGCTCGCGCAGCTAATTTACATATTAATGAGCTCCCACTCGCTCACAGGTCCACGTACATACAAACAGACCGCTCACGCACACACCTGCCCACATATTCTCGCCGAGATAACGTCCTCCAGTGTCGAGATATAATTTTTTTTTTTAAATCAGTAAGAGATCGGTTGCTGATTCATTTGGAGGAAGATATGGGGGAGCGAGGCATTGTTAATCATGCATATGTGGACCATATTGCTGTCTCTTATCCATCGCTAGTTCTCTTGACCTGAGTGGAAAAATGGAGTCGGGATCCTAAAGGGGCCATCATACAGGCCTTTTACAGTCTAGTTAATGGCGACTGTGTGACGGGTAGAGGTCTGCCCTTTTTTTCCGCTAAGAGGATTCGGCTCTCTGTCCATTCATTTACATTTCTATCGAGTTTTGTTTTACTTTCTCTTCCTGGCGACTATTGTTTGAGCTTTTTTTATTTATTTATTGTTTTCCTTCCTGCCTCAGAAATGGAAAGACTGAACATCGGTGCCTTGACCGAGTGTTTTTTTCCCAGAAGTGTCTCCGGCTGGCATCCTCCCTCTGCGCCATCGCTGCTCTGATGAGATACCGGGGTGTTTGGACAGGAATTGTCTGGTTTTCTTTTTCTTAGCTTTTCTACAGAACTGTGATCTTCAAGAGAACTGGCAGTTGAGGGAATCTGCATTATGTTGCTCCATAAATCATTAAAAACTACATTTTGACAGATGGGAATACGGCTACATCGCTGAGTACCGAGCAGCTGGCATTCAAAATATCCCCAGTGATGGATGAAAGTCATTTCTTTTTGAATAAGGCAGGTGTTTTGCAGAATTTTCTTTTTGTTCGAGGAACTGTGATTCCTAACATCTACTTTGTCTCTTCCTTCTCTCCTCCCTCCCTTCCCTCCTTTCCTCCCACTCACAGAGGATGAGCTGCAGCTACCTTCTTTGCACCATCCTGCTCTTCGTCGCCGTATTGCTCGCTGTCACTGTCACCGGCACCATCCTTTTTATGAATCACTACCAGGCCCCGCCCATGTCCGATGGCCTCCCCCACATCTCCACCAATCAGGACGAAGCCAATGCCCTGGTCACCGTCGAGAGAGGCGACGGCTCTCGCATCAACATCTTCATCGACCCCAACTGTCCCGACTACAACAGCAATTTTTTGCGCCTGGAGGGCGTGCAGACGTCACTGCTGCACTCGCTAACCGGCCATGACTCTGACCTGAAGTCAGTGAAGAGCCAGGACCGGGCTCTTCTCGTCAGTCTGGCCGAGGAGGTGGCCAAGCTGTCGGCCCACGCGGGACAGCTGAAAATGGACTTTGAGTCCCTACGCAGGGGGCAGGGCAGCCTGGGGCAAGACCTCAACACGCTGCAGACGGAGCAGGGGCGCCTCATACAGGTGAGACACAGCCCACAAACACAAGCATACACACAGTGTGACACATTAGACACGCAATGGTGGTGTAAGGTCATAGACAATACACCACACAGGTCAAAGTATAGTACAACACAACGAAGATGTCGAGAATAAAATTCCTGCTCTCTTTCCTTATGGCTTGTTCGATGTCTTCAACTGTTGCTATGACTGCCATGAAATATTTTATTTTACATGTAGCAGCATGAAATTGCATCATATAATCATTAGCCAGAAAATAGCACAGACCTCTGGGAGCGGTGCATACAGGAGACGTTTTCTACGGGCCCCCACTGAAATCAACGTCTATTTATTTTAATATATCCTCAGTTCCCCTGCTCCCTCCAGGCCGACACTCCTGAGTGCAACCTCCTAATAAGGAATAAATTTAATTCACCGTTATGATGACATAAATCTCACTTATACAGCTGTTAAGAACTGCAAAACCAAAATGTTTGAACACGGTTCCATTTCCTGATACACAGTATACAAAGACAGTACAGACGGAAACCTTAAAAGATGGTTATCATCAGAGAAAGAAAGAATTACAGTATATTTTTTTTCCTCTAATACATGTAATGTGGTAAATTTGCATTTTACTGCATGTGAGGTTTAAATGCTGCGAAGAACACGTTTATATAAAACTTGTTGGCTGTTCTAATTTGATCATTTGTAAAGAGAAACAAGCAGAATGTGTTTTGTTGTTTTTCTTTCTTTGGTTTTAAACGACTGGACGGATGATCTGGATCCAGTATGCAGGCTTCACTCCTGAAGTCATGACTTTAAGTACTGTACAGAGGTGCTTGAGGACTGGATTGTGAAACACCTATCAATACGTATCGATTGTGAAACCACCTTAAGACGTGTGACAGCTCATCGATTGACTGGAGGCTTTTTTTTTCCCTGCCGGTTGGTCTTATTTAGCCCCCTTCCTTTCTCCTGACTGTAAAATCAAAACACCGTCATTCACTGAGCCAACGCCAACTGGAGCATGCTAATTTCTCTTTTGGACTGTGCGAGCCCAATGACGGCTAGATTAAAGTGAAAATATGGTTCACGTTCCACTGTGTGTAACTCCCTCAGCGTAGTGTTTTCTAGATTGGGTCGCAGGGGAAGAAATGCCCATCATGTTCGAAGAAACGGAGCAACTTGCACGTCAATTCAATAAGATAACATAATGTTTCCACAGATGTGTGAGACAGACGCGGCTCTGGATGGAAACATAATTAGACCCCCTTTAGTTTCGCACTGTCCACATTGATTTATTGACAATGCATTTCCTAAATGCGTGTGGAAAATCATCACACTACATGCTCTTTTAATTTTGGCCCATCAGGCTCGGGCTCTCCATTCCGCAGTAAATAGATTTCATAGCTGCCAGCCATACAGCTCGAACTACTGAATGCCTTCCGCTTCTGCCAGTCCTTCCCTTCACGCCAGACCTCTTTAGCTCAGGGTTCAACATTGTTCAGCGATCACTCAAAAACTCACTGGATGTGCCGCTGCCTCCGCGGGTAGACCGCGGATGCTAAATGGTAGCTCGGAAGCAGAAGCAGAAAGTTGGACCTTTTTAAATGCTGTCAGTTGGGTGTAATACGTGGCATGATCTGGTACTGTGGTGTTAGTGTTGTTCCTGGAACGTCCTGATTAATGTTGCTCCAGGACCAGCGCTGCAATTCATGTTCGACTCGATGAAAAAGACCAGTAAATGATACACATGGAAGAAGTTATACATTGTTACACTATTGTGAAAAGATATATTTTAACGCAAACCATGTTTTCCTCAAGCTAACCAAGATTTTCTTTGCCTAGACCCAACCAAATAATCTTGTTGCCTAAATACAATCAAGTAATGGTGTTGCATGTACTTAAGCAAGTGTTGTTGTTGCCTAAACTTAACCAAGACGGCTGTTGAGCCAGCGCCTTGTCATTGGAAGGTTGCTGATTTGATTCTTCTGGTCTGCATGTCCTTGGAGCAAGATACTGAACTCCAGACTGCTCCTGATGTGCTGTCTGCACCTTGCATGGCAGCTACAACCATCTATGTATGAATTAAACCTAGTATTTTTGTCATCTAAACCAATCCCAGTCTCCTGGGTGAGAGTCAGTCGCTTAACCCATGAAGCCATGAGCTCAAAGTCCATACGACTTTTTTGGTACCTAAATAGAAATGATGGTCCTGGAACAACACCAACATAAGTCGCAGAGCTACGACATCACATCTGTGTGATCGGTCAGTCACAGTGATAGACGCGGAACAACATAAAGTATGTTGTAGGAACACCAACACAGCATTATCAGATGGACCCACATCGGGCAGTGGGCACTGAGGCTAAGTGGAGGTGGACCTGGCAGCCCAGATTCTCCTGGTGATTGATTTCCTCTTCGGAGGCGAGGCATGTGGCGTGCACATCCGCTGTTTCAGCCTGACGCCATGGTGTGACTGTGTGATCTATGGGCCACCTGTGGCCAGGACTTCTGATTTATATGATGACACAGAGCTGACTATGCCAGTGTTAGTAATGGCTCAGTGTGCACCGCAGCCCCCCGAAGAACGGTTTCACCCTGCCGTGGAGAGAGAAACCTTTCAAAAATTGCCCCTGAGGAGATAAGCGGGAGAATCTGATTGCGGTGGGTTTAGGACCGACGTGTTTGATTTTTCACAAGCTGACATATTCATTTTTCACAGTCACTGCTTGCCGCCTCAAAAAGAAAAAAGTAGACCAAAGCACACACATTTGCATTCAGATGAATCAGACGGATGGGGAAAAGTGAAAAGTCTGAATATAACAGCGCGTTTTAGCGATGGTTAGGTTTCAGAGTGATGGACAAGGTGCAGCCTTGTTGTCAGTGTTTGCTCTGAATCAAAACTCCCGTATGATGACTTTTTTCTTCGAGTTGAATTTCATCTTGCCGTGAGCTATTCTGCACACAATAGACAAACAATTTCAAACAGTGCTAATAAATGCTGCTTAAATTAGCAACTCGAAACAGGAAATTTTTATATTTTTAAATCCATTTTGACAAATAATTTGTCTTCACACTGTTGAGCCCTTGCACTATTTCAAACTGGTTATTATTTCCCGGACGTGTCTCACTACGTTGTTCCTCTACGTAAGTTTATCCCTAAATATTAGAGGCACGAGTATCAAACGTTTGTGACCTCTGCTTTTCTTCGTCTACTCAGGTTCATTTTTAGATACAACCTCAAAGGACTGAGGACTCAACCTGAGCCTAATTTTAACTAATTGTGCATGTAAAGGACCAAAAGGTACAAAATGTTTTTGAGTCATAGTAGATGGCCTCAGTTGGCAGCAGCAACACGGACCACAAAGGCTGCTGTGTAATCCATCGGGGGCAACTGTGCCTGTCAAAACACATCCAGCGAAACGCTCGCTTTCACCACTTACACGCTGAGATTGTTATTTGAAGTGTCTGGAAACATTATTGAAAGGATAAACCTTCTTGTTAATGTGTAAAATGTCGTTTTTTTCCAAACCAGAAACAGTCGCTGTAGCACTCTCGAAAAACACACTTGTCAGAAACGAGATAAAACTCAAAAACCATCTTGGTTGCGTCTTGTTCCAACAATCACCAACTGTGTTAGATCTGAAACTTTTCTGGCTGTACACGCTGTTTTCCCCCCCGCTGCTTCTCCGACGTCCGCCCTCCTTCTCACTCCTGATACTTCCATTATTGCTGTCTCCGTTGCTGCTTTGATTTTTGTCACGAGCCAGATTTAATATGGTCAGTACAGCAATTTACACCTACACAGACGAAAGCAACGCATCAAACCGCTTCTAGATAACTAGTCAAACAAGAACACAGGCGCTGTTAGTCTGTCGCCACCTTACAGAGCAGTAAATCCCCGATGTTTGCATAATTGGTCTCACTGACATAGCTGCATGTCATAGTCTGTTTAAAATGAATTGTACTGTTTTCTTTTGCTATTTGTTGACAGTAGCGTAACAGTGTGGCTGTGTTTATAGAAAGGAACGTGTGCCAAGTTCACAGTTTATGTAAATTCAACACAAAATCCAACATCACAGTTTGGTTCAGGCTCCTCGGTGGCTCTCAGGTTGCTGTCCTCTCATGGTAACGAGTGCAGACCTTTGACAACCGTATGAATTACATTAAAAGTTGCTCTCAGGCAACCATTTATAAAGCTCCCTATCTGGGGTGGTGCATGCAGGTTTTATGACCTGTACACATGCTACCCCTTGAGCTTGGGCTCAATTCCCCACGGCAGAAGTCCAAAAACTAGTTCACATATTCGGCTGACTTGACGTGAAGTTTTTTCCACAATGTCTGGCAACAAAAAAGGCTGCAAGGAGGAGCGTGACGTACTGATTTCCTTGAACCACAGGTCACAGTTTAAGATGAATTATGTGCCTGTGGAATATTAATGCTTTGGACGGTGCGACACGCACAACCTCTGCGAGGGATCTACGGCCGAAACCTCCGCTCGTGCAGAATAGGAAACCACATTGCCTCAAGATTCTCGCTCCGGTCGACAAAGAGCCCTCCGAGGACTCGAAAACAAGCAGAATTAGCAAGAGCGCCTGCCGGAGCGTTTCAGCTGGGGGGATGATACAAATAACTTCAAAACTTCAATGAGGGTGGATAATGATAAAAGTCACATAAAATATGGGGACTTCATTTAATTAATAGCTTCAAAGATCCAGCTCACAAATTCAAAGGAATAAAGAGTGTGATGGAGGGTCCACGCCACTGCAACAATGCAGAACAACGCCTTACATTTGCATTGTTCTGCATTGCATGAAGAGTACAAAGGCACTTAAAAATAGCCTCAAAAAACATGTTATCTTCTAGTTACAGAAATATAAAATAACAATAAGCCATTTACTTTAGCGCTCACTTCCGAGATGACTTCAAAACTGCAAAGTACATGAAAGAAATTGATATGTTTTTATTTAAAAGCGCTCATTGGAACTTCTGTGTTGAGCTAAAAGTTGATTTGCCTTTGTGGACTATTTTTAAACTGATGTTAGCTACCGTTGCTATCTGTTAGCGAGGCGGAGAGAGGGATGAGAGTGTGCTTAAATGGAATTGCATTTCTGTATTTTCAAGTCTACTGACTGCATTCATACACTGATGGCGGAGGCTGCCATGCAAAGTGCCAACTGGAAATCAGGAGCAGTTTGGGGTTCAGTATCGTGCTCAAGGTCACATGCAGCGAGGGGGAGCTGGGATTCAAACCAGTGACCGTTTCACGTCACGTTACGTAGAGAAGAATAATATACATTATGCCAGTAAAATGTGTAATATGAAGTACACCTGTAAACTGTGAAGTTGTGAGACAGAAATGAAATATATAATAAATAAGGTGCCGTCACTCAAGAGAGACATATGGCCAGTTAATTCAGTGATAATGCTTTAATTGCACAGCTGGACTCCCTCCGCCCACACAATCAACCACACATGGACTGAATCAAAAGCCTGGTCAGAGATCAGAGACTCTCCGTATGATCTGAATCTGATTTTCTAAGAAAAACACTCTGTGTGTGTGCGTGTGTGTGTGAAGGTTCTGTCATTCATCCGGGGTAATCTTTTATTCATTGTTTCTTTGCTTCAGAGGCCTCTAATACATCGAGGATCTCTGACTGTTTAATCAGAGGAGATACAGTAAGTGAGGCACTACAAGATTCAAGTCAAGTATGTATTGATCGAGAAGAGTTCGCTCTCTGGGTTTAAAATCCTGGAATTTGTCTCGGGGTGGAAAAAGAAAAAGTCAAAAATCCGCTCGACATCGGAGGAACGACACGCAGGAAAACAATTAGCCACCCAGTTACTCTTCTGGAGGTCCGGTCGGATGATGATGATGATGATGTGAGAAGTATCACAGCTGCCGAAAGGTGAAAATAAATGTGGAGCTCTCCTAAAACGCAGGATGTGAAGATCTGAGCAGAGAGGCGGCTGGGAGCTAAACGGCTGGCCAAGTGCAACACAATAACAGAGGCTGAGGTTAACAGTCGGCGTGACCGAACCCCTGTGGACTTCTGGGAGCAACTTGATGAATTTATTCCTTCAAACCTGGCAACTGGCAGGTTTTTATTTCTGAGATCTGCCATAGTGCAGGACGCAGGGCCTCGAGGAAGGATTGTCTTCATCACAGATTAATCTGTCGGTGAAATGTCGTCTACGTGAGGGTGATATTTATTTGTTTTTTTAGTCCATAATCAAAGACTTTCAGTTTATAATTGTGCAAAAAAGAGAAAACTGTACATTCTCACACCACAACAAGAGGATTTTGCATGAAAAGGACTGAAACAATAAATCTATTCTGAACATTTCTGATGATGGACTGATTGATTAATCAGCTAATTGCTTCAGCTCTGGCAGGATCCCTCTGAGTCAGACTGGAGAAGTAATTCATATTCAAATTTTGACTGAGAAACAGGAAATCGTGCGACATGGTAACATTTCAGTAAAGTAGACTGAGTATTATTAAAACCTCATTATTTAGAATAAACAACATTAAAGCGTATGTTTACCAGCCATTTTCAAAGCTTCAGAAAACCCCAGTGAGGACGTATATTTAATTACAATAAATCTAACAGTAAAGATAAAAGTTAAGATACAAGATAAACATGTTTTGTAGTAAATGCAAATAGGGAAATTAAAAGTAGGCAGTGTGAAGTAGAATAGAATAAATGTTGAGAGAAATAAACACATGCAATTACAGTACAGTTAAAAGCGTTTCCAATCAGAGAGGACAGGATCACTTATAAGCAGGGCAGTTCAAAGCCCTTATTTCTGAAGTCCTCGAACGGTGCGAATGTGCCTGAGGGTTTAAATCACTTTCAAACTTGCGAGGGCTTCACCAGTCAGGAGTGAAGAGCCCGAAGTCTCCACGGCTCCTCTCACTTCTCCCATTTGCTCCTCCAGGCTCCAGTTGACTGGACAGCCGCTGTCTGCGGGGTGAAGATGTCGTATTAAGCAGATGGTGACGGAATGACTTTTCTTTTTTTGCTCCTCTCCTCTTTGCTCTGTGGCTTTACGCCTGCAGGGGAGCGTCTCTCTACCTCGTACTGGACATCTGATGAAGGCCAACAGAAGCACAAACATTTGTTTTGAGGAAATGATTCAATCATATTGAATGCGAGTTAAGTTCAGACACACACGTCAGATCATTAGACCATATTTTTGATTCAATCTGAGCTCTTTCTTTTCATTTTGGTGGATGTGGCTGATCCAGTGGTGGACTCAGGATGATTGAGGGGCAGGGGCGGGAAAAAAACGGGCACCCCAGGTATGCAGGGTGGCACCGGTCCACAATTTGTCCGCTGGAGAGGCAACATACATATCATGTTTTATCTACCGTTGTGGCATCCAAGAGGTCACTTCCTCAGCATCTAACAAAAGATGCATCACACATTTTTGTTTTCTTCTTCCTCTAAACAGACCAAAAGACAGTTACAGACTGCAAATCTTCGTCTTTAAACGTGCTGAAACAACCCATCAGTTACTTTCCTTTCACTTACATACACGCATACATTAAACACAGCAGTCAGAAAATCTTTCGGTCGTTTGTTGTCCCTCCTTTCAGTGGAATGAACAATCCGCCCTAGCTTGTGTTTAAAGCTTGTCTCGCTAAAACACGGCTCCTTGTGTTAAGGCTGCCTAATGAGAGCTAATTACACCATGATCCTAATTGATGTGTCAGTCAAGGCTCGGAATTAAGACTCCTCTGCTTTTGTCTCTCCCGCTGAACAAACACTCGCGCGCAGTGACAAATATATGGTGTGTGCTTTGATGAAATTACAACACTGACAAGACACATTTGCACACGAGACAGAGCACAGTCAGACGGAAACGTAAAGAATAAAGACTTCCCTGCAAAAAAAAACAAAAAAAGAACGCCCAAACCTCCGACTCACCCGTCCACACATGCACACAAAAACTGTCTTCTTGCACAATAACACACTCACAAAGCAGGAAAAAAAAACCCCAGTCTTCTTTTTGGTGTATTCTGCCTATCTGCTCGGCGCAGCAGGTCATTTCTGGAGCGTGTGCGTACGCTTGTCTTTGTACTTGCACGTGGGCACGTACACGAATGTGTTGTTTCTGCCTTAGTGTGTGTGGGTTAAAGCCCCAGTGCCCGTGTAATGTGATTGCATTGCAGCTTGCTGTGCCTCAGAGGTGTGTTGCATAGTTATTGAGGCCAGGGAGAGGCCACTAGGGGTTCTACCTAATGCAGTTTTAACACCTGAATATAGCTGCACGGACTTACATTTGATAGAAGCCTTCTGAACTCTGAACCCCTTCTATACGTCTCCGAGCGCTGCAGGTCATGTGTGTGTTTTCCGAGTGTGTGTGTAGGGATGGAAAGAGCTGGAGGGAGATGAAAGAGAGGGAACAAGAGGAGCGTGGATATTTCTCATACCTGCAGCGAGTGTAGCACATGTATACATACAGGGGGCTCAACACCTGGCTGCGCATAGGCGTCGGCTAACTAGGCCGGTGTGTGAAAACGACCTTTCCGCAATGTACAGCACGCCAAAGAGGCTGCAGGTAAAAAGTGACCACAGCGGATCAGAGAGGTTACCCTGCTCTCTGCTAGCGCGCACATTCATCACCAGCCTTCCCACAGGGCTCCTTGTGTTCCACAGCAACCGGGCCAGGGTGCATTATGGGATACGGTACCATGTGGTCTGTTTTTAAAGGTCCCCTAAAGGTCTATACTGTACCAGCGGTTACACACTGTACGTTTCAGCCCATTAACTACAAACTGAGATACATTAATACAATTTCCAAAAGAGTACCAAGTATGTTGCCCTCCTTTGCTTTTAGCCCTCGGTTTTAATTTTATGCTCAACCCTCACCTCTGCCCCCTAACTTATATTTTCAAAGTCACATTGCCGTTACATGGTCACACAGTCGAGACTGCTGTGTTAACTGTCCTTGCAGGTGTGTTCAAGGATGCTCTTACATTCTGAGTTGGCTGCTGAAGAGCACTGCACCCACAAGCCACTAGCATGGAATCAAATCCTGAAGACGCGGATATTGTAGAAACAGAGAATTCCATATTCACAAATGTACATGTTGCACCGCCACCGTATGGGTTGCTAATGTTAGCCTACGGATCTGTTCAGTGGCCAGACAATCTTATTTGATGACTTGATTGGAAGTGTGAAGTTGTGAACGTACGTATCCTTTCATATTTCCGTCGGATACATGACAGATGACATCGCCATAATGCCAGGAAGCAAGAGAAACCTCCACAGATGAAGGCAGCATATTGAAAATGCCTGCTCGCGTCTGTTTATAGAAGCCGGGGCTGCTCACAGTTGCCCACCATCAGCTTCACTTTGGCCCGGCAGATGTTTCTCATAAAGAAAATAAAATAATGTTTATGCTGTTTTTATTTTGTGGGTGATAAAAATACTCTCGGATCCCTTATTATCATTCAGAACTTTCCTCATCTTTGAGCAGGAAGTCAATCAATTCAAGGGACGTGGAACTCTAGTACCATTTTGCATAATAACAATAAAACACAGCAGGTGTTTGCTTTTGGCTCGTTGCCCACCATTAACTTTCAATTTTGGCCCTCAAAGGGAGACGTATATGACGTATACTCTCGAGAGCTGATGACGTATGAGGCTCTTAAAGGGCGACTCTGCTCAAAGGGGGCAAAGGTTTACGAGGGGTAAAGGGTAAAAACAAGGGGATGGGATTGAGAGTTCTTCAACATGTCAAATGTTGGATCATCCTTGCGCTCTCTGAAGGGGAGAATTAGTTCCCCTCTTGCAGATGCATTGCTTTGCAAATATGATGTAACTCTGACAGAAAATCAAAGGCAAGAAGAAAAAAGAAAATGTTTTGGATTACTTATCTTGAAGTCGTAATCCTTGAGGGTTTGTGTTCTGGTGGATTTGAACACCTGTGCTTGCTGATGATAACGCTGAGAACCTTTTAACATAACTCCAAGAGTGGTGTTTGAAATGATATGATGTGGTTATTTATCACCGGGGGGGGAAACAAATGCACTTTGATATACAGCTGAAGGAGACAAGGAATTCATATATTTGTTGTTTGGGCTATGATAAAAATGTCTTTCTTGTCTTCTGGAAAAGGTCATTCTGCTCTTTCGCGTTGCATCCTGACATGACTCATGCACAAAAAAAAAAATGACAAGCAATATATGCCGATGTCGGCTTCTGGCTGGCAAACTCGGTCCTGGTCATGTGTGCATTGCTTCCTCTGAATTCAAGACAATGCCAACTACTAAATAAACACTGTAAACATATTAAATCGTTATACTAAAATATACAGCAGCTATAAATAGTATCAATTTAAATCAAGTTTTACATATCTGAAATAAACGGAGAGCACTGCCTGTCTGTGAGGTCGTATAACTCTGCTGACTGACTTTAGCAAACGGTCAGAATTGATTTTCGTTTGGTATGTTGATGTTACTCATAAACTTAATTGTGCATTCTCTTTTCTCCCGTCGTGTGTGTGTTGCAGCTGCTGTCTGACAGCCAGATCAACATGGTGAAGGTGGTGAACTCGGTGAGCGACGCTCTCAACGCCATGCAGAAGGAGAACGTGGGCCTGAAAGCTCGCGTCAAGGCCGACCTGCAGCGGGCGCCGGTCCGAGGGGCCCGTCTCAAGGGCTGCTCCAACGGTGAGAGGAACCAGGCGTGGCTCTATTTTTTTCTCGCGTAGATTTGTCCGTCTGATATTCAGTTAGTCCCTCTTTCTCTGTATATATAATTCATACATCGCTGGCTACCTATATGTTTGACCTTCTGCCCACTGGATTCTGCCCGGTGCTGTGATCCCACAGTCTGTAAGCCCGACTCCATTAGTCTGTAAAATTATATCCCAGTGTGGTCTGCCTGTCATCCATCTTACCACATATTCATTCAACCCGACCTCTTCCTGGAGATATCAGTATGTTTCCCTGGGCTACATCTCATCCACATTATCCAGTGGCCTTGGTAGAGATGTGGATTTGCTTCTTTTTTTTTCATTTTACTGTACATGAGAAATGACTTGCAGGTCCACCGGGCCGTGTTGCTGAGAGGCAGAGAAAGGCCCGAGGCATCATCCCCGTTGGAAGGCTTTTTACCAGCCGCAGTATACCCTATGGCATTCCCCTGTTGGACATGCCTTGCATAGGTAGCCAAGGAGCGCAGGGCGAAGGCCGCTCACGTACACTCAGTACAATTACAGAGCGAGGCAGAGCGCTCGTGTTCTTGTGTGAGCTTCAGAGTGCGGTTGCTGGTTCATAAATCTGGAAAGCACGAGGGCACGGCGGTGTAGTACAGAGCAGAGGAGGGTGTTCAAGCTTTGGGTTTTACTTTTGCCCGAAGGAACTGGTGGGTTTTTTTTCAACTGAGCAATTAGCTGGAACACCTGCTATCAGTTGGCTTTATAACAGTTTGAATATGCGTGACTTTACCCTTTAAATATAGATGTGTGTAATGCTTCTATTCTATATTTAATATTGTACAATTGTTATATTTTTTTCCTCGTAAGCAGTGAGACAAGTCAAATAAAGACCTGTTAGATGAGACCGACCGAACCTTTACATCAATAATTCAAAATCAGCGCCGGGATGTTTGCCGAGAGCTCGTCTGGTTGTGGGAGACAGTTTTCTTGGCTCGACAAGACAGCTGGAGGTTGCTGTCACGGGTGACGGTGGGAAGTGGCCGTGAGTGGACACACTGCCTCACACTACAACCAGACACACATATTAATTATGAATTTTTTAATATAAGCTGTAGAATTCCCCCTCTCCTCTCCTCCGAGCAACATAAACTGTTGAAACGTCGGCTTAATTACCCCAAAAAGCTGAACGCATGTCCGGTCTCCCCAGTTTGGAGAGGCATGTTTTGTCGCTGTCCGTGGTGCTGAACGTCTGCTTCACACAGTTTAATGCCTGATGAAAAAAAACCACCTTCCAGAATTTTTCTTGCCTTAACCGGATTATCTGAAGCAATAGGTAAACAGCGACTTGAAACACGGCGGAGTTGTGGGTGGGCGATGAATTATAAATCAACTGATGGAGACATTGTCCCCCTTAGATCTTTGCAGAGTTGTTATCTCACAGTAGGTATTAAAGCTCCATAGTGGAATAATTTTCTTCGAGCTTTATTTTAATTTCCTGTCTCCTGGCTCTGTATTAATGGTAGCAGCGGCAGAGACAGAAACAATATTGTTCCCCATTGTTAAGGAAGTCATTAGTTAATTTATGAGCTGGATAGCACCCCCCTCCCCTGTATGTGCACTATATGGAGAAAACACTTCTCAATATGATGCAATGACACATCACCGCTCCGAAAAGCCCTCAAATGAGAATGAATATTTAAAGGTGATATTTATTTATTAGTCGGATGCTGTTGTTGTTTTTTTAAGATGATACATGTGTTCGGGTATTTATGTTGATTAGGCACAATCACTGTGAAAGTGTCCATGATAAGAGATAATTATGTATGAGGTTTTTTTATCATTATTATTTTGCTGTTAAACACGGTGAAGTCAGCATCCGGCACAAGGTTGTTATGGCGATTACGTCAACCCTGCTGTGGCTGCCGAGCTCCTCTCTGCTGCTCCCGTTCTCATTATTTCTCACCGAGCCTCCTGGGAACAGGTGTCCAGTTCAGTCAGCTGTCTGTCAGGGATTACAGCTCATTGTTGAGATTTCTTTTTCTTTCTTTTCACAACCTAGATGAGCAAGAGAAAGAATGTGTCTACTGAAACTAATCAAAAGTCAGCGTGCTCTTAAAGTTTTAGGGAAAATACATAAAAATGCCAATTAATTATTGAGGGAATAATCTCTTTTTTGGGGGGTGTAGGGAGTTGCTTGTAAATGCAGATCTTTTCATTATCTGTCGTACAAAGCAGATCCAGTGACAGCACGCTGGACTGCATGGGTATACACAAGGCTCCTGCCGAAGGCTCAAATTTATCGTTGTGAGAATACAGGAAAATAAAAATATCTTGTTTACTCTCTCTATCTTTGAATGTAATGCAGTCCAACCCGGTCGGCTGAATGAAATGTTGGCAATGTAAGTTTTCTGCAAAGCCACAGACAAGTTGAAAATGTAAGTTTCTTTATGCTGCAACTTCATTTTTTTCTTTATATTAAATGTGAACTTTTCTCTTGTCACACTGTTGTGCTTATGCAGGGACAAGGAAACACTTGGTTAGGGTTAGGAAAACATCCTGTTTTGGCTTAAGATGTCTGCTTTGGTTGCCACAAACTAGGTAGAAAATGACCTGAGGTCTCATCAAAAATATCCAGCGGAAACTCAGACTGCAGTCACCGGCTTTTGCAGCCTTGTCACTTCTATCCAAGGCTTTTTCCTTTAATGGCATGTCCAAGATGTCCATAAAACATCAGTTCGTCTCTGGTCCTCACAGCTCAACTACCTGACTGGACGTCATTCCACTCTCTAAGGGAGGAGGATGTAACACCCAAATGTTAAAACAGCTCTTGTTAATCTCCCCTTTGTGGCTGAGTTTGAAGTTTGGAGCGAGGAGTTAATTAATTAGAATAAATCAAAAAGAATTGATTTGCAATTGCTGAAAATGATGCTCAGGTTCCAAGGAATGTTTGATTTATAAATGATCACCTCTTGAAATACAGTTCAGACCCGCAGGCTACCTCAGAGTCGGTTCAGCTGTACAATATTCAGACTAACTGACCGACTTCAGCACCACGGACAGCGTTTCACATGCTCTCTGAGCTGGGTTCTCTGATATTTGTATAACATTATTATAAATGTGAAAATAAATACGGTAACATAAAAAACAGACCTGCACTTTAAGGATAAGCTCGATATTATATACTCTGCTTAATCCTCCTTGAAGTGCAGTTCTGTGCAGGTTTCTACAGCTACAGTCAGGACGAGCTACAACAAAGTAGCCGGCGGCAAAGTCAGTGTTTTTTTGCGTTGCACAGCCTTGACATTTCATCAAAGGCATCTGCACTGAACCAGAGTACAGCTACGAAGACAACAAAAAAACACGAGCGCTCATCACTGAAGATGTCTTCTGTAAATGCCCATGTATATTCATTATGTAATATCCTTGTTTTTGTCACGATGGGATTCTTGTGTGGGCTCACGGTGCTTTTGGCGATCTGTTAAGAAATGTTACGATTAGCATTTTGGGTTGTTTGGATATCTGATATATGTTCAGACAGTATGATGCCTGCAATTATATATCACCAACACATGACAGAGGTCAGTGTGCCAGTGACTGACTACTGGATCAAATATAGTTGGTCACACTATGGCCACATACGTCTCATATCAGATGTTGGTGAAGGTTCCCAGTCACCCGGGTCATGGTAATTCTAAGCACTGTATCGTAGGCAACTGGACTTTTTTCACGCATGGTTTTGGGAGGAAGGCCGTCAACTGGAAGTATTGAGGAGTATGACAGAACATCCAGAAAGCTGGCTGATGACAGAAACCACCCTCAACTTGAGATGCAACACAGGTTAATTCCCTAAGAGCTTACGTCTGGGTTCCATTGTGGAAGGAGATGTGGCCACATGGATGCTTCAGAGGGCTCAAAACCAACTACTTACCCTTCACACCTGGCCGTGAACCCACATGAAGGCTGGTTGGGTTAACAACCCACAAGTGGCCCTAACGACTCTGTGAGGACACTCCCACACAGGGTTTAATCGCCTGCTGCTAGGTTAGTTAGAACTGGAGAAGCATCTTGGGTGAGAGGTGAAACGTCTTCAAGAAACTGAAATACGTCCAGTTACCTACGATGCAGCTCTGAGAATCTTATATGTCATGTTCATATTTGTGGGTTGGAGAGGGGATGATGGTGTCAATACGTCTCTGCAGCTGTGTGCATATGTGTTTAAGTAATCGGGCACAGTCATGAATATCTCTGACTGCCAGGCTGTCCCACTGCGCCTGTGAATATTTGAAGAACTCATCTCTGTACCGTTTGCATTGGATTCCCATAAGGAAATATTAGATCCTCAAAGTCACATGAATCCACACCTGACAGCGGTGAAGCCTCCACTCAGCTCTGACAGCAGCAGGGTTTCTGAGTCTGAAAGAATCCGCTGTAGAAGCAGCTCTTCTCAGCTCTTGGATGTCCAGACTAGAGTCCACTTCTGTTTTGGATGCAAGTGCAAGTATCGGCTTGGCATTTGGTGGATTCCTTTATCATCGTTATCGTTGCTGCCGCATCAATTATTCAGTTTTATGAGTATTACAGAGGAACCAGTTCAGTGCAGGACAAAACAAACAGTGCACTCCACCGTTGCTGATCAGCGCTGGCTGGATGTGCGATGACATGGTGAATTTAAACGAGAGCCGTCCCCCGCCGTGATGTCAGAGGGACTTACTCTGAAGAGGTTATGTGACTACAGATTTTACTGATGAGATTCGGAGGAGATGCTCTCCTCAGACGTCCCATCCAGCCCTAAAACACACACACCTAACCAAACCACACATCACTCAGAACTCAGTTTCCTCTAAAGAATATGAGTGAAACAACAACAAATGACCCTGCCAGCAGGTGTTAGTGTACCATTCTTCTTTCCCATAAAACACTAGGATTCTTTCGAGACGTCCTGCTGCCATGAATTCTCAGTATTCAAAGCAAACAAATACGCAGTTTGAGTCTCATTTCATGTCGTGCTGTGACACAAGATATTTAGCCTTTTAATGAACTAGAAGCAGTCACATTTTTGGCTTTGGTCTTTTAAAACAAGTATAGAATAATATAGAACATCACTAGCGTTATTCTTCGAATATTTTAGATTGGTAAGGAGTGTGTTAAGTGTCCCCCAGCGGGACGATTAAGCAATACAATTATGCTTTATCACTGGGCGCCTTATCTGTAGGCCATGCAAAGGATTAGTCATGCACCTCATCGACTTAAACACTGGACTCATTGTCACTGTCAGCTGTCTTTGCCTCTTTCTCTCCTTCAAGTGCGCTGCCTAGAGGGGCTTAAAGTTAAAACAAAGTTTTGTCTCTGTCATTCAAAAACAGGGTTTATCGACAGTTGGTCAGTCCGAACAGGCAAACATGAGCAGGAGCTGTTTAAATCCGGCATTGACTTGCAATCTGCCTGATACTGTTCTGGATGAGGAGAGACAGATGTGATGGTGAGGTTCATATAAACCGAACTTCATCCGATGATTGTGACCGGACTAACAGCCAAATGTGAGTTCAGTCTGTAAAATGTGGAGAGAAAAACAAAAACAAAGGCTTAACTCTGCAATATTAACCAAGCCTGAGTAAAGTGGTACAAGAAGTACCAGCAGCGAGCGCTCCCTGCAAAAAAAGCGATTTAAAACATAATGATGCCCGTCCACGGCGCTGCCTCCATTTTCTTTGGCATGCGGCGTGTTTGTCTGCCAGCCCTGTATACCTCATTTGCATGTTGTGATCTGATCAACATGTCGGGGAGAACTGAGCGACGCTTATTTAACACCAGTTGTAAATACAGAAACGTGGATCCAGATGCAGACGGGCCTAAACAGACAGTCAGCTAACAATGCACAACAGACAGTTCAGAAGGGAACTGTGGAAACGTGGCATATATTGTGTATGTTTGAGAGCTTATTAGGATATTGGAAAACAGGTGCATGGGTGAGAGTGGTAATCAGGTTCCAGCTGAAGGCAGGAAACCCTGATGATGTTCTGAGGCTCTGAAAATAACAATAAGAATTAGCGACTGGCACGAAAATGATGAAAGATGCATCAGTGGAACAGCGAACTGTGACATTCTGTGGCTATTACAATGTAATTCTTTTGTCCATCTCCTCAGAATAGCACCATCGTTCAGCTCCGGAGTGGAAATTTATGGATTGTGAAGCAAATCAGCACATAAAGGACTAAAAATTGTGTTAAACTGTGTGCAAACAAAGTCGTAAAAAGCGAGCTGAGCCAGAGTGGACCTGGAGTATTAGTCTGATCATGGCAGGAGGTCCTTTTTGGTAGAACAATCTCTCTGCTGTAAGGGATCATTAAACTGCAAAACTTTGAAAGCCCTTGTTAAAAAGGACCGGATTCTTAAATAATGACGACGGTCTCCCTTTTTTTCTGTATGTCCCATGGAACCTCGACAGCCTTCGGTTTCCCGTAATGAAAAGAAGTACTGGGAAATTCTACCGTTTATGTGTGATGATGATGAAAGTCGGAGCTTAGCAGCCGAGCCTTATGCCGAGAAAACTGGCTAGAAAAAATAAAAAAGCTTTGTGGGGATCAAACGGAGGACCGTAAGAGATAAAAAAAATCTTGAATCGTGGCCTTTTCAAGAACTCTCCTGGCTGTTTTAAATTCAGGGGTTTGACCCGGTGGAGGCCGGCATGCATAATCTATGACACTGTCCTCATCAGAGAGCTCCTCGCCGGCTTCCTGGGGGAATAGATTTTGTATCCCTTGTGTAAGACGGGTTTTTCGCAGTCAGAGACAAGGGTGCTACTGTTCCGCTCGGCTGTAGCTTACAAGCCGCCTCTCTCTTCTAACTTTTCCCCCCCTGAGTTCTCTCCCTGTCTGTCTGTCTGCATGTCATTTATACTCTCTCGGCTCTTTCTG
>CAEMYA010000073.1:460037-482662 GCA_903131615.1 Diplodus sargus
TGAGAGAACTGAGTAAGTTAACACTCTGAGATTCCGTTCTGACAGGATGACTTCACACATGTGGAGCTGTGCCTTAGTGCTTACTGTACCAACACGCCTCCAGTGTGTTATCTCCTGTTTTTACTCATCTTCCTTGTATCACTGATACCCCTCCAAACCCTCCCCGCTACTGCAAACCATAGCGGACCTAATTTATCTCATGTCTCCCTACTTTCCCTGCCTCTCCCTAGGTTCGCGTCCCCGTGACTGCGGTGACCTGTACGCCAGCGGTCAGCGAGAGGATGGCATCTACTCCGTGTTCCCCGTCCACCACCCTGCGGGCTTCCAGGTCTACTGCGATATGACCACAGACGGCGGAGGCTGGACGGTGAGTCAGAGGAAGATGCACACACGCTCTTATCGCGGTTTTCGACAAAGCTCTTAAGCTGCACACGCTAACCCCTAACCCCAATCCTTCCCTAACCCTCACTGGCAGCCGGCTGCTGCATTTCTCACCAGGGTTGTAATCAAGATGAAAAGAGGGAAACTGAAGGGAAGCGAAGGTCCTTTTCAGCACGTCTGCTTTCATTTACTAAATAACCCAGGAACAAGTGTGATTCACTGAACATGATTTACTTCTTTTTTGTACACCAGCTCCATTCAAATCAAGAGTCATCCAGTACACGAGGTTCAACACTGTTTTTTCTCCGGGACACCTGCTGTGATTACAGTCGTACCGCCTCGGGAACCTCGTGTATCAATCTGAAAAAAAGGTCTCATCAAAGTTTTATCAGAGAGAAGCGGGGAGATCTTAAAAGCACTTAAGTGTCACACAGACCCGTTTGAAGACAGTCTATTATTTTTAATGTTGTGGGATTTTTTTTTCATTCAGAGAGGCGGAATATTAATTAGTCACATCCAAGCGGGAGCGTCAACAGGTACAAACGACGGGAGGAGAGATGAATAAAAGGCGAGCGGGAGTGAAACAAAAAGCACCGAGAGGCACGAGAACACTGAAACGCAATCCAATGAATCACGGTGACATTTTTTTTTGGTTTTTTTTGTTCAGCAGGCTAGGTAAATGGCGCCATAATCACAAGGGTGGGGATTCAAAACCAAGTGTAAGCTGTTATCGTGGCAGCCGATCGTAAATCTAATATATGTGCTGATGCGGAGACGTCCGTTCTGATACAAAGATGGGATGACTTACGGCGCCGTGTGGGCGAGGCTCACCCGGCTCGTAAAAAAATCAGATACAGCTTCCATTTGTTATGCGAGGAACCGAGTTGTCACGCTTCAAACAATCAGGAAAAAAAGGGAACTTTTTTTCCCTTTTACAGTTGTTAATGTCTGACCTGTTTATGGTTTCGATTTAGTGAGTGTCGCGTTCTCGTCTTTGTATGATAATATTTCTTCGGAGGATTTTGTCTTCTTTAAAAAAAGGCAACGCAGGAAACAGATGCGTAAAGAGTCTCTAAGTGTGTGTGTGTGTGTGTGTGTGTGTGTGTGTGTGTGTGTGTGTGTGTGCTTCTCCTTGATCAAACATCTGTCAGTCGTCTGGCCCCGCCGAAGTAAACACTGTAGTTTAAGCGAGACTGTATACTGGAAGCGCTTTGTCTTCTGGGAATGAGAGACAGCGAGGTGAACAAACATTGACACTGAGCTGTTTGAAGTTATATTTGGAAGTGTGGTTTGGATGTGTTTTTACCGTGAGCACACTCACACACTCACACACACACACACACACACACACACACACACACACACACACTCACAAGATAACGCTGCATCTTATTGGTAAGAGCCATTTATTTCCTTTTGTTCTGCGGCAGTCCTCGGGGAGAGCAGAGCGGTTCTTAATAGAGAACAGAGGCCTCGCGACGCTCACCGTTTGAGATTTCAGCTACTTGAATCCATCGCAGATCACTTTTATTACAGGTTGTGAAGCGTTTGGATTCATGTTTAGAGGAAAAAAAAGGATTCGGGGAATGATTTGCAGAGTCTATACAATGAGCTCTTATGGAAATCATATCTGTTTTGTTTCACGCAAAAATGATGTAAGATGCATGAAAAGCATGGATTTTACTGAAGCTGGGGGCTGAAAAGAAAGTCTGACGCAGACCTGCAGGAGTGAAAGAGAGAGAGAGTAACGTGGACGTGCATGACAGAGGGAGCGTCGGAATACGAGCAGAAATGTTCACAGGATGTGAGAAGTTTCTTTGATCAGCGGGCCTAATGTCACTCAGCGACGTGAACGTGCTGCACTGCAGAGCTGGAGTCTCTGCTAACAGTGACAAACAGACAGATCAGCATCATATACATTTCCTGTGAAACGCCTGCGTCCTCCCCAAATCACAGGAAAGAAAAGCTCCAAGTCTGTCAGTTCACACCTGGCGAAACGCGTCTCCGGTACGGATGAGACAAAATATGGATGCGTCAACATATCATATCGCTTCCCTGTCAGTTAGACTTACCAGAGTCACTCATTTATAACTCCTCCTGGTGTAAACTTGATTGAATGTACTCAGATTTTACTGAGCTGCATCCTCCCTCTTAGCTGTTCTCCTTTTGGCTAAGACACTTATTTATACATTATTTCATCTTAATTCATGTCAAATTATGTGAAACTAACAGCACAATTCAGTGAATAAATACATAATTCCTGCAGTTTGCCCTTTTAGTTATATTTTGTGTCCTTCAGTTAGTCAGATATCACAGTGTATCATGAGACGATCGTCTTGCAAAGTATGGATTAGCACAGAATCGCTGTATTGTGACCGTCGTTGTGGGTTTTGTATCGGGAGCTGCTCTTTGATTCCCAACTCCAGTCTCGCGTGACATGCTGCGATCTGATCTCACGTCTCTGCTCGACATGCAAAAAACATGTACATCACTGGGACACGGAGAACAATAACGCGCTGTACAACATTGCCGAATTTACAAGAAGGCCCAAACGATTTAGAATTTGTCACAGTCAGCATTTCACAAGGTTTGTTAAGTGTCTCCTGACTCAACAACTCCCGAAATTGAGTGATTTTACAAGGGAGTCTGGGGAATATCGCTCCCTGTTCGTCTCATCGCTCACTGTGCTGCTCTGACCCTGAGGATGTCGCTGTCTGCTTTAGTGTAGAGAAAGTTTTCATGATGTTGTCAATCATTATTTATTGCTATTATTTATAAGTTTTTCTGGACGTGCAGATTTGTCACACACCATTTCCTTGATGTCGTTGTGTAGCAAACCTCCAGCTGTGACTCACTTCCGGCGTTCCTGAGTGCTTCAAAGGACTAAATACATCGACTGCATTAAGTTATACAATCAACATCTGGCGTCCTCTTTCAGCCCGTGGCTGTGATGCTCTCGTGTTGACAGCATTTTATATTAATACCTTAAAAACTTCAGAGGGATGGACATATTAAGGATTTCCGCCCCCGAATGTGTGAAAATGTTATATTGAGTTATGTGTAAAAACTGATTCCTCAAACCTGTGAACACCATTGCTCACAATTCTTGGCGATAAGCACATGCAAATGTATTTGTACCGTCATTTCTACTGCACTGTTAAAACAACCATTAATGCCATTTGCCAAGCTTGGTAATAATCTGAGCTAAATGGTGATGTTTTCCAATTCAGCACACTTTTCTTTGCACCTCCCCTTCAGACACGTGCCGGGAAAACTTCAGCTAAAGTCACTGTTTTATTGGCATGACAGTGAACTCTGAGTGTGTGTGTGTGTGTGTGTGTGTGTGTGTGTGCCTGCACTTCTAAATCGGTGACTAACTGTGTGAGATAGGCAAGGTCGTAGCCTCTTATCATCAAATAAAACGAGACTGTCAGGGTGACAGAGTGCTTAGCACAGCATGATGGAATAGAGCTGCATACCGGCCTGTCAGCGGGGAGATGCTTCTGTGTGTGTGTGTGTGTGTGTGTGTGTGTGTGTGTGTGTGTGTGTGTGTCAATTAATGTTTGTACTGGAAGCAGTGTTTGCGCCGACACAGAAATAGCTTGTAAGTGCGAGTTTCCGTCCTTCCTCACACAATCCGCCGGCGTTAAGTTGAGGCTCTCTGCATATTGTCCTATAAAAGGATTTACATCGCAGCTCAGATTGAAGTGATAATGCGGCAGTTACTTATCCTTCCTGGTGTGTCGAGCTGATTGTGATAACGCTTGAGCCTCATTAAGAGATCAGCGTGCGGCGTCATCCCAAAGAGGGCAGGTAGAGAGCCGGGGAACGCTCGGCGAGCGCGAGTGTCTTACTGTCTGCGACGCCTGAGCTTAAATAAGGAATGAGCCATATGCTGCCACCTCATTAGCATACTTTGACACGCCGTAGCGCCGTCGCAGAGAGTGCTGCAGACAGACTGAGAGATGAGAGTCTTTGCTTTGGAAGAGGGAGGGGAACGGAGGAGAGGAGGGAGAGAGTGCGACTCAGGAGGGAGGGAGGAGAGAGGTGCCTGATGGAAACATTAGACTCTGACGTGGAGGGAGGGAGAGAGGAAGCACAATAGGGGGAATGGCAGTTTTCATTTTCCCTCACCGCGCTCTCAAATGCATTAAAACTGATATGACCTGCGATTAAATCCTTCTGTTTCATTGTGTTTGCAGTAAAAAAAAAGGTAGCCCTCAGGGGAGTCTGAGGGATAATGCAGCTGTTTTAAGTAATCGTGACGGGGAAGAGACCAGGACTTGGATTTAGATGTCGATCGGCAGAACAGTAGCATTGTTCGGTGATGACCTTCAGGAGGATCGATGTTTATGTGTCTGCGGTATCAAAACGCACTGTTGTCACAATGTCCGATAAAGTTAAACTCTTTTAAAACCACTCAATTTGTGATACAGCTGAATAGAAACAGCCTTTTGTGAGGGCCTTTCCGCCCAATCATCCACTATAGCGAACTCAAATGCTCTTATGTTTTAAAATGAATGCATATGCTGCCTCATAAGTAGCTTTTAAGTAGCAAGATAGGATTGTTTCCCCCCCCAGACATGGCTGTGTACCCGCGCCTGTCATGTTCTTGAAGAGAGAGAGAAGAAAAGCGGGACTATAAAAGGAAAATGTATGGTTTGAGTGGTCCTGATGTGCTGCTGAGGAGGCCGACGAATCTACAGTAATGAGCATCCATAGCATGCTAACGCAGGTTTTTCTTGGCTGTATAGATACGTTCTTAATGCAGAATACAAGTTGCTGCCAACATCCCTAAAATCACATGACAATGGGAAAGAACATCTCCGGGTATAATGACTCATAGATCGCATAGAAATGTCGCTATTTTTCCCTTTTTAATGCGAAGAAGCCAGACAGAAGTAGAAAGCTATAGCTCTCCTCTGCTAGCTATAGCTGCTAAGTGCCAGATGTTTATTATAAGGCAGTTAGATCTCCATTGTGTTTGCTTTATGGTGCCGCCCATCATGTCTGCGTGGGGACAATAAACACCGTAGCGCGTAGGAAAATATGTAGATCAGTTTGAAGCTTACAGCCACTTTGTCAGCTGTTGGAGTCAAATTTAGACGCAGCTGTGCGTCTTGAGTAGAGCTGAAGCATCTCAGTGAACACGGGTGTTTGGATGCTACGGTCTTGGTGGATGCTAACGGTGGATGCTAACGGTGGATGCTTTGTGATTTGACATCGGTGAGCACGTTCACCAGCTCTGGTTGGTATGTGTGATCCTGTTCCACATCCTGGAGTGTCTGATAGATCCAAACCTGATGTCTGTACAGCCTGTAGGTAGGTAGGTAAGTAAGTCAAGTTTATTAAGTGTAGCAGCTTAACTTCACAAAGTTCTTCAAAAGAATAAAACATGCACACAAAAAAAAGCAGCAAAAACTATGTTACATAACCAACAACATAACTTAAGAATCTCACAGAAGTACAAACGCTAGACAGCAGCAGGCGAGACACAAACCAGTCTGCAGCTGCGTTTTTGAGGGTGTCAACAGAGACTGCAACAAAAAACATTTCAGGTCGGAGACATCACTTTAAAGGCACGATCGAGGGAGAAGACCTAATCTCCTAGATCTCCTGGTGTTATGGCGTTGAACAGGACGAGCCTTTCATGAGGAAATAGACCATTTAGTTTGACTGTGCAAGCAGCTTATTACAACCCATATCTGCGCTTCTTGTCAGGCAGTAACCTCGAGTGACTTACATAATTGATACAGCAGCAAAATCCGAGTCTGCTGTCGCTGGTGGTCGTGTTGTTTTAGGTAGTTCATGTTGCTTTTAGTGAAGAAGTTAATTTACATACTTAACATGCACGTTTCATGAGTAACATACTGATTTTAACCTAAACCACAATGCTTTCCTAAACCCAAGTGGTTTTGTTGCCTAAACCCAACCAAAGTGCAAAGTTGGGTAACCTATGTTGTTGTATGTTGGGATGGGAAAAGAAAGAGATCTTTATATACATCAGAACAAGAACCTTAAAATGAATATTGAACTAAACAGGAGGTCGACGTGAAGAAGGTAACGTAAGAGAATGAAGTGAGTCATCCTGCTGGGCCTGGACACAACACAACAGCCCTGCAGCAGCAATCTGGAACCATCTGTGGGAAAAAGGGAATCAGAGCAATCCAGCCAGGAGGGTACAAAAGACATGAACGATCAAATTCTTGGTGCAGTTGAGAAACAACTGTGAGTTTAGCAACATCTCTTAAGAAGGGAAGTGACATGTTTGGATAAAGATTTCTTAAGATTAGCAAGTGTATTTACAGCTGTGTTCAGCAGAGGTTTGGTAAACAAATCCTTAAATTTTAATGGAAGGAAACAATTTTACTGAGCAATACTGAGGGGGGAGGAACAGCTAATATAGAAGAGAAGAGAAGAGAAGAGACATTAGTTCAGGTTGATGTGGATGGTTGTCAGAGGAAATTGGTCAGTATTTCTCCTCTGTCATAACTCGCGCCCTGGAGACTGTTCGACCACACAGACGTGGGAGGGAAGATAGCAGAAAGGGCATGAAAAGAAAAAGAGCTGTCATTACCAGCCCCCCCCCCATCACAACACACCTACAGACACACACACACACACACACACACACACACACACACACACACATACATCCTACCTACTTCCAACAGCAGGAGTGTGTCGGATTGCACCAAACACCACGTATACAAGTACAATCAAAAGAATCCTGCGTGTCGACATACAGTCAATGTGTTGCTAAAGCAGTCGCGCACACTCACACGTATACTAAAATATGTATTCACACAAGCCCCTCACTCAGAGAGAGTAATCCTCTGGGCATGAGGTCCAAACCGTTTTCAGCGGGAAAAGAAAAAGAGAGATTTCAAAATGGCATTTAAATACGGCCCGGCGGCTCAACGGTAGCGTCTCCTATTATTACTATTTTATTTGTTAAAAGGACGGGACTAAAAATGACCACGGCTTTTTAAATAATGAATGAGAGTAGATATATCAGAGTGCAGTGTGGAGCTGCATTATCAAATGGTGCTTTTATCAGAAGCACCGCAATCACTCTGGAAAATATTCAATTCAGCTAAGAACCGAAATGTAAAAGTTTGAGATTGAATGTACGATTGTGCGCGTGTTGTATCACTATTTTAGAGGCTGGGAGTGCCTTTCTGAGCAGCGCAGAGTGTACCGCTGTATATAGGCTTTTCTGTATTTTCTATCTGGCTCGCAGGCTTTTCAATATTTCATCTGTGTTAGTTAATTGGTTTGGAAAAAAAAAAATAAGAAAATCCAGGACTAGTGTTTTTTCATTTATTTATTTTTTTTCCAGTTGCGAGGCAGCGGCGGTGGACAACATCACAGTACATTCTGACTTTTTAAATGTTTTTCTTTCTTTCCAAACTCTCAATAACATATTGAAACATGTGTACAGATGTCATAACGCCTCAAGTCTCACATAAGCTTCTAGCATTTACGAGTTTATGTAAGACTAGAATAGAAGATGGAGACGTTGGCTTATTCTCACATCTTCTTTTTTAGTTTTCTGCACCGGGATGTAGACCCCTCTCTGCGCCCCCTCATTACCTGGCTTGAGGAGACACTTTATTGTGCTGCTGCGACCCGTCTACCAGCGCCGCCGAGTCAGATATGTCCCGTTGTGCCGAAAGATCAGACAGCTGTGTGAGAGCCGCGTCAGGAACATTCAGCGTCTGTGTGTTTTCCTCTCTGTTACATGTTCAGCCACACAAATAGAGACTCTTATGTTTGTCTGTCTACTTTTGGACCTGTTTGTCTAGTTGTTTGTGTTCCGTAGTCGGAGCTAAAGCAGTCTGAGTGGCTTCATCAACAATAGTCAGATAACCTCTACTTTGCACGTGGCTGTTAAGTGATCAGATTTCCTGTCAGCTGCCTGCCATGTTGTCTGTGTTTGATTTATTGTTTTATCCATGCGAAAGCAGCGTTGCTTCAGAGATGGCAGTGTTAGTTCAGATGCTCCTGGTGCCGACTGAACTCCTTGATCAGGTACTATTCCATCAATTACCATTAAGTCTAATACAGATATCCGTCCAACAACGTAAACGGTCTTCTGGCTGTTTCTCCATCGCAGCGGTGCCCAAACTTTAAGAGCTAAAACTAAAAATCAATAGCGGGCCACGGGCCAGAATCCAGCACTTATTGTACTGCATTGTTCTGATGAAAAATTGGTTCCAGGATCAGTTCCTTTAATTGACTGACTTCCTTTGTTAACTGTCTCCCTGCCAGCCCTGCTGAGATCATTAAAAATGATTAATAATCAGACTTCCTACTAAATGTAACAGCATTTTCATCACACAAAAATGAAACAACATAAATGCATTTATTTATGTTTTATTCATCATCCATTATTTATTTATTTATTTTTTAAACCTTTGGCCAGATTAAGTCCAGTGGCAGGCCGTTTTTGGCCGGTGTCCCCATTGGACATCTTTGCTCCACCAGCGCCATCAGCAGGTCTATTCAGTTTCAACATCTACTCGGTGAATTTGCCCCAAATTTCATACATGGGTTGTGTTCCAGTTCAGGGGCTGCATCCTCTGAAGGCCCGGCCTTTGTGGCCTTCGAAGGTGAGTCTTTTGGAGAGACCTTTGAAGGCCGTTCCAACCATTTTCGGGTGCGCAAAGAGTCTTGGGATATGGGAGGCCGCCAAGGATAGTAACGGTGCATCCTCCAAAAAATGGAAAAGCCCATTCGTCTCCAAAAGGCCGCATTTGGAGACGAATGGGCAGCATTCGTGCAGCGATGTGTCGTAATTGGCCCTCAAATGCGTCCTCCGAAGGATGCAGCCCCTGAATTGGGATGCAGCCATCGTCTCCAGCTAAAACAGTCAACACTGTCATGATTTGCTGACTTTTCCTCAAGTTGGGTTGACAAGGTTGACATTTGTGCTTCTTAATTTAACATCTCAACGATCCAACGACTGAAGTGATTGCCATGTGCAAATACCTTCCAAATTACTGAGCTTTCCTCTGCGGTAAGTGTTAATTATCAAATGTTGGCATGCTTACAAGCTGGTGAAGAAGGTGAACAGAACACCTGCAAACCATCAGCGTGTTAGCTGTCAGTGGAGGAACACAACTGTCAGTAGAAATAACAGTGAAACTCCCTGTATGAACTGTTCGCACATCTGTCTAAAGATAAAGAGACAAATCATGAAGTAGTACATTTTGTTTTTATTCCAATCTGCATTGAAAATATGAATTACAAAAAATGATTTACAACTGAAATACGAATCCATTGATTCCGTTTGAAGTTAAAAAGGGGCTTGCAAAAACAGATAATTGGAATTTATAAATCAATTTGAAAATGCTGCTTCACACAAAAGTTAATAATAATGATGATAATACATTGAATTGAAGAATACAGATTGTAATCAAGGATTTAAAAGGGAAATTTCCTCTGTACAGCCTTGTTATCTGTCCCTGTAGTGGCTCTTTATCATGACGGTGCACAGATTTAAAAAAAAAAAAAGTTTGAAAAAGCCTGAGCAGAAATCTTTGTGTTAACCCGGTTTTCTTTTAATCTCTTAACTCGATGAAGGAAAACCCGGTTTCTTGTATGTTTAAAAAATCAGGTTACCGCTCAAATCCAGGGATAATCATGTCTGCCATGAACATGTAAGTGCAGAGAGAGTGTCTGCATGCATGTGTGTGTGTGTGTGTGAGCAGTGTTTGCAGATGATTGTGTTCTGTTTGTCTTCTGCTCTTGTTTGCCGCCGCTGCGTTCGGCGCACATCTGTCTTCCTGATAGGATTATAAAACATTCACCAACAGATGTTCGCAGTCCTCTTTTGAAGATAGCAATTCTGCAGACTGCCGTGGATTTATGAGCGCTTTCATCAGACACTGTTGAATTTGTCACCGTATCATCAATATTCTTAACAATGTAATCAAATTGCTCGCAATTCCTCCGCCAGTCTGGTTTGATCTCGTCTCGGATCCGTGAGCGGAGGTGTGGGGAGCCGATTCTGTTAGCCTCAAAGCTCATTTATTTATTAGCGTATCGAGCTCCGTGCTTCAACTACACTGTATATGTGTGTGTTTTTTCCTTTATCTCTGAATTTTCTCGATGCGGCGTTGATGTGTAATCACTCAGAGACTTCACCAATTATCTTCAGTTAGTCAGTATAGAGCGGCGGCACCGGGTGACATCTGTTGCCAAAGCACCAAACATATAAACATAGTGTGCGCACCGTGAGTACATGCCAGGAGCTAACAAGCTCTTGGCACGCTTCCTATTTTCCACCCAGTCACAGCCATTCTCCCCCCCCACAGTTGTAAATCTCCTCCCAATCAGCTTTGGAGCGCATGTGTTGATTCTTCCCTGTGTTTTCTGGTCCGTCAGTCAGGGTTGTCCGTCTGTGCACGCTGTGGGCTCCTGGTAGTTGACAGAAATCCTGCTGAAGAGCTTAAGGCAGCTTGTTAAGTAGCCTCCATCTACTGCAGAGATTACAGGGGGGGGGGGCTTAATGTGATCACGCCAATGCAGTAGCCCTTTTTTTCGAGATGGCGAGATGGTCATTAAAGATTTGGGGGATTTTCATGTTTAAGACTGTTTGGACATTTGCTTAATTTCAAGCGCTCGCGTGCAGCCGCGACTCAAACTCACCATTTTGCATTTTCATTCGCGAAGATTGTTTTGTTGATGGAGCACGAGTCTCACTTTTCTGTTAAGCTGTCACAGGGTTTTCTTGACTGGAGAGGAAGAGTACAGGAGACTTTTAACTGTCAATACTTAGTTTACGGCGCCCTGCTGACACAGACACTCTGACAAAACACGTTAGGGCAGCCACTCTCTCCCTTCCCTTCATCTGTATGCCCCCGTCTGCCTTTGTGCCGTACTGTGCTTTCATGCATCAATACAAGAGGCTGGTGCAGAAAGAAAGTGTGTCGAGGCGAAGGAAGAAGTGTCTCGACTTCAGCCGTACAACTTGGCGACTTCCAGATTTAACAGTGGAGACTGCAGAAACAAAAAAGTGCGTAGCATAATGTGCTCTTAAAAATCATATATTTTTAATGACTGGAGATAATTTGCTGCATCTCTTTTGAACATATTCAGTTAAATGTTTACCCGTTATAATTAAGCTGACATATTTGGGTGAAGAAATTGAAGCCGCTGAACCGAGAGATAAAAAAAGAAAAGAAAGGAAGGCGAGAATAAGTATATTTAGTATTTTACTGCCGCTGCTTCTTCTGCACTGATTTCTTTGCTTACTCATAAACAACTCTGAAAATACCGTGCGTTCCCGCAATTAAACAAATCGCTCATACTGACAATATCGCCTTTGTGATACAGTAAGCGTGCGCCGCTGCAGGAATGGAAGAGGCAATTCTGACGGAGTTGCTCCGAGGTGATGGGTTGTTCAGGCTTTGTGGAGCATGTAGAACTGTGCGGATAAAGAAATTAATTACCTAAAGCTGCGAGGGGAAAAAACTGCAATATAGAGAAAGACTGCATCAGCTACACGGTGAGAGCAGGCGTCCCCGATTCATCCTGTGTTCTGCTGCACAGATGGTATTGCTGAAGCTATGCAATTCAATAGCAAGCTTCAAATGCTGCATTTTTGTCCAGATTGAATCAAGAGACGTTTTGATTCAATTCCATGATGATTATACGAGGAATGTCCTACTCCAGTCCTTCAGTGTTGTGCCGATACTGAATCTTTTGTGATTGTTGTATTTGATTAAATGTTGAATAAAATAATTATGTTGCACATCGAAATAACCAACACAGCCTCATATCAAAAGGACTGAATAGGTCAATTGATACTGAGGTCCAAAACAACATATATCACTGTTCTCTGAACAACATGACTGCAGACGTGGGGCGGCTGTAACTCAGGAGGGAGAGCTGGTAGTCTAATAGTCGGAAAGTCGCCGGTTCGAATCCCGGCTCATGTCAAAGTGACACTAAACCCCAAAACTGCTGCTGAGGAGCTGGTCGGCAGCCACCGCCATCCGTATATGAATGTATGAATGACTGTTAGTTGCTTCAGACAAAAGCGTCTGCTAAATGCCCTAAAATGTAAAATATAAAATGCTACATTGTACCAGGAACAGGAGAGCTGGATCTCCACTGTAGGGTGACAGTTGTGTTACCTTTAGAAAACCACATGGCTTAAGCACTTAAAACGACTTGTTTAGGTTCAGGCACTGAAACAACCTGGTTTAGGTTTCAGTAATCTTGATAATAGGAAGTTTAAAAACCCCAATTCTCAACACTTTGATTGCCTGTAAACAGTTAAAGCCAAACCAACTGGATGATGAAATATAAGTTTGAGGTCAAACAGCAGATGGTCCAAGTTGTGTGTAACTAAACCAATTATGTTTCATCACATATATGCAAAGTTTTAGCAGTAGCAAACAGTCTTGTCACAATACTTGAATTTCTAACTTTTTTATATAATACCTAGAAAAATATTGAATTGTGCTCTCCTGTGTTTGCTTCCGCGGGGGGAAGAAAGTGTTGAGCGCTTCCCATCAGTCTCTGCCTGGCTCAAAACTTCCTATAATAAACCCACAAGCCTGAATTATGGATGTGAATGAAAGTTTAACTCCAAGAATGCGACTCCAGAAATCGACGTGACCAATCCGCTGGAGAGAGGATGTCTCACTCTGGACCAAAATGGGATTTGCCAACCTCTCTGTCTGAGTCACTCACCGGTGCGAGCGCATAATTTCTCACATTTGCACACACACGCGAATGACGTACTGAGTCCGGCTCTGGTGGAAGGCAGCAGCTCCAGCCCGGGCAGGGCTGAGATTACAGAACTCACAGTGCAGAATACTGATTTTTTTTTTTGCCAATACATGCCCATTAGAATATGCCCTGATTAGCCTCCATCACCGATTCTTAAAATCAGCCCGTGACATTACCACAGAGTAGGAATAATAATGCATTATTTCATCAATATCGTATGAAAGAGTCCACACGCTTCTTTCAAACGCCATTTAGGACCCGATACATGTGACAGCGCTGGGCACCATTAGCTGTTATTAATGTGTTTGCTGCCAGCACACTAATATGAAAAGGCTGTTTTCAGTATTGATTTTTTTGAGGTCAGTTTTTTGGACAGTTCCGTACTTAACTCTGTGAAACACGGAGACCTTGCTTTATCCTTTAGTAAAATGGCTGCTGTGTCACAACTGCAGCTCTCAGTGTGTGTGTGTGTGTGTGTAGCTGGAACATCACCTGCCCCACACCCAAATAGAACAAGTCTGTGAGCGTCTGACCTTGACAGAAACAACTTTGATGTCAGGAAACTGCCCTCCAGCCAGACTGTGTGTGTGTAAGGATTTGTCAGTTGGGATGTTCCGCTGCCTCCCCGTGGAAACTGTGTTTGTGTCTGTGTGTGGCAGTGTTAGGAGAGGTGATACAGCGGCCCGGGCTCGACAGGACACGAGAATCGCAGTGAAAAAACAGTAAAGACACGCACGGTTATAAACAAATACATTCAGGTTTTGTTACCTTAGAGGTAAATCTGTTTTCGTGGTCCTGACAGTTGTTTTTGTGTTGGGGGGGGGGAAAGGTCTCGATAACCATGATGTAGGAGTCGGAGCAGACGGTTTAGTCCAGATAACAGGGTTTCCACTTGTGTAAGTCGGCCCCCGGCTCAGTGTAAACATCAGGAATTAGGTGAACATAAATTTTTTTTTAAATGTTGGGTTAATATTGGATTAAGGACGGGTGGATAAAACCAGTCGGGGATGAGTTAATCGTGATGAATTTCCTTTATCCTGATAATGGTGAACATCCTTCACATTAGCGACTTGAAAAGCTGATCCGGCTTGCTAGCTCACAGCCTGACATTGAGTTTCTGTTTCATTTTGAATCGCCACAAAGGGGAGCCGACATCTCCAATCTAAAATCCTAAAACCTGTCACCACAGCTGAAGGCTCAGCTTAGCACCACAAAAAAGGTTGAACCAGACGCGTGGAAACACTATAGATTGCAAACTAAAGCAGTCTAGCGTGCTAAGCTAACAGTGTAGCAGAGGCTCTGCACTGCTGTAGACATGCTGTCAATAATAACAAAGCTGAGCATTCATTTTGATTTTGTTATTCAAAAAGAATTCATAGTGTGTCACCCAGTAAACTTTGTTTAAAATAAAAATCCTGTGGGCCGTTTATCTCATCTGCCAGTTACGTTTCATGTTGTGTTACGATGGAAGAATAATATCAGTGTATGGTTTGGCGCTCAGAATACTTATCTATTTATTAAATCGAAAAATAATGTTTTGATTTGAGGTTCTGAATTGGATCAGCATCCAAATATTGTGACAGCACTGAATGCTGTGTTGTCCCCAGCCCACAGTAACTCGCTCCACCGTAACTGCAGTTATAGTGGAGGCGACTCGGTTAGAAACGTAGATGTAATAGCTGGAAAGCTCACCAGCAACATCTGTTGGGCGGCCATCAAAAAAGACACTTGGCTGCCGGCCTGACCGGCTCCAATCAAAAGACACTTGCTACCGGGCCTAACGACTCGTCTATGGGAAACCCTGAGATAGTACAGCCTGCTTATCTTCCTCTTGGCTGCAATTTTCTGCATGTTGTTCAGTAAATATTATATCAGCGATGAAACAGGAAAGATGTAACGGAACTTGTGCAGGAGACCCACAACGTTGGACACTGACAGTAACACATACAGTTGTGATGATGACATTTCGATCTTTCCATACATGTAGACGTGCAGACAAACAATGGACAGATACTGTGTATGAGTCACACGTATATTGTCACTCTAACAATAATGTCGACCGGTCTCAAAATCCCTCGTCTCCCCACGTCTTCCCAATTTGGACCGCTGCCTATCCCCTTGAAAAGTGAGAGGAAATGAGTCTCTGCAAGTTCCAGGTCTCCATGGAACACACACACATACACACACACCAGTACAGACCTTCAGGGTCAACATGCAATTAAACCTCAGAGAGGCTCTCCAGTCTTACAAGGATGCTAGACATGGAAGGAGGCAGGACCAGCAAGACGAGAGCGTTAACCTTAATCTGAAGTGAGCTGCTCGCTGGTTAACCTGCTGCTGTAGGAGTTCTGCTCCGCGTGACCACCGGCCAGTTTTTTGGCTGCCGCAGTGACTCACAGTAGCAGGTTGTGCTGGTACAGTGGAGTCTCAGGTGGGGTTTTTTTTTGTGTCTCAGAGCATCTCTAGGGTGAGACGATAGCTAAAAAGGCACAAAAACCAGCTCCGAAAAGATGTCTGCTGACCCACCGGAGCAACCTAATTGGAGACTAAAAATTACGTTTGAAAAAGTGAAGATTCTGTTAAAGTGGAACAATGAGAGCTCGCTGCGATTCTTTATTCTTTTCTCAAGCCTATCAGACATCTTTCGCTTCATGTCAGGTGGATCCACAGTATGTATGCAGCCAGACTGTCTTTGACTTGCCTTGAGTTGTGATAATGGGAGCGATGCATTGTTCAGAAATGCCATTGGCGATTTGAATAAAACTTAGTGGTTTGAGTTATCATTGTTGGAAATCTTTTCATAAAGGGCTGACTGTAGTCAGACACATCTGTTTGAGTGTCTTTGATGCAAATGTATCAGCAGAAAAGGATTTTTTTTTCTTGGGTTTCTTGTGATTTATCAGGTTGAAGGGGCACTTTTTTTTTCGCGATTCCTCTGCCTCCTCAACTGCCTCTAATACAGTGAGTGCCGGGGGAGAGCGGAAAAACACAATTAGCGATGGATAAAAAGGAAAACCTCAATTTTAACACGGCGTTATCAATTTGCAGTCTTCTCTATTTTGGTTGATTTGGATGTAGAGCCAGGAGGGAGCACGATAAGGAGGCTGGAAGGTCGTTATTTCAAGGGCAGTTTAGCGACATCGGATGTTGTTGTGTTTATCAACCTGCCGTTCTAAATTCAAGGCAGCTTTGCTTTACTGCAGCGCCTTTACCCGAGTTGTTTTTTTTATTTCCTACAAATCTTTGATGTAAATCTCAGCAGTTAACCCAGGCAATCAGTAGACAATACCAGGGGCGGGCTCCCTCACAGCCCCCCGGCTGCCCTGCCGACATATCAGTAACGTGATGACGGCGCATTGTTTCCTGTGTCAAACGCCTCAGCCTTTTTTTCCCCCCAAGGTCTTTTCATTAGTTTAATCAGGGTATCATTGCATTAACAGCCGTATTAACAGCTTATTGCCCCCCGCGAGTCGTATATTATATCACTTGATATCACAATGAGAGGGATTAATCGAAGGTAAACATGTTTTATGAATCGTTGTTTTACGGTTTACGTTTGTATCATAAGCGTGTGGTTTAAATGTGAGACGACGATGTGAAATCACTCACAGAGAAAACACAGATGAGTCAGTGAAGGTTGATCAGTGTGCTGTAGTGGTGCTTGTACTTGTGCTGTAGAGAGTTTTACTCATTGCTTGGTTATTTATCAATTCATTTTCTAAGACGTACGTTTAGGGGCCTTAAAGTCACAATATGGATGTTACGGTCTGGCAGTTGGATGAATATATTAGTGGTAGAGTCCATCGCCTTTTTTTCTGGTAATTTCTGTGATTTTAGTTTTTGACAATTTCATGGCCTTCCTCCAAACACAGAGTGAGATCTGCTGCTCAGCAACAGGCTCTCATTCAGCACGCTAACCCAGTCGCACCAAGCACATTGAACAAGAGTTCATTCCATCTAACCAGAGTCTGATTTTTAACAGTGGAAAGACTACCAAGACAGTTTTGGCAAGTGTGTTTTGGATACAGAAGTTGTTCAGTTGTGTTTTGCAGTTTAATAAGGAGAATAGATACAATGATAATAATATTTTTTTGAGTATCTTGTTATTACTCCACCGAGGAGGTTGTGTTTTCACTTGTGTCTGATTTGTTTATTCATTTCTCGACCTTGCTAAGGCAGCAGCCCATCAAAAACACAACATGATAAAATGCTTTGGGATAAAATAGCCTGACAGGTATTCTAACACATTGTCCTGCGCAAGTGCGGTTCTACCTAAATTTGTACCAAGGGTACATTGAAGAGGAACCACTTCAGGGAGCACAGAGCTCAGACAGAGAATGCTACAGGGGTAATCGTTTATAGATAAAACTGTACCAGTGCTGTTGTCCGCCAACGGTCAATGAAGTCCAACCAACAAGATGTTAAAGAATACAGCGGTGTAAAATGTAAAGATGCATGGTACACTGACTCAAGGCTCGATAAAATGGAAAAGGCTGCAGGCATATAGAATATATACTGTACATATACATACATATGTTTGTTGGTTGGTTGTTCTGCAGGATTACGCAAAAACTGTTCAACAGATTTCCACGAAACGTGCCAGAGCCACAGCCCAGAATAGACCTCATTAACTTTTTGTCCAGACCACTTTTTTGGCATTTCTTAATTTTTTTAAGGAAGTAATTCATGGATCTTGATGAAAAAAAGAATCAGGCACATTACTGTAATTGGTATCTATGAGGGAGTGCAACAGGGTGAGTGTTGGGCCACATATGCACTCTATTAGGTCCATTTTAGTTTGCTTATTTGACTAAAAAAGCAGACTCCACGTACGATATGATATGATGCGATACGATAAGAAACGATACGAAACAATGCGATACGATACAAAGTGATACGAAACAATATGATACGATACGAAACAATACGAAACAATATGTGCGATAAGAAACAATTTGATACGATACAAAACAATACGAAACAATATGATAGAATACGAAACAATAAGAAACAATATGATACGATTCGATACGATACAAATTGATACGAAACAATACGAAACATTATAATACGAAACATTATGATACGATACGAAACAATACGATGCGATACGATACAAAACGATAAGAAACGATAAGAAACAATACGAAACAATACGAAACAATACTTTTCGACACGATACAAAGTGATACAAAACAATATGATACAATAAGAAACAATACAAAACAATACGATAAGAAACCATAAGAAGCGATACGAAACACCACGAAACAATACGATACGAGACACTTAATCGTCCATGTCGGGAAATTTCCTGCCGAACCTCTATAACATAATCTCAGACAACTTAAACTATCCCAATTCAACTCTCATAGTACAATTGGGTAAGATACAAGTCTGTTATTCTACAAGTAGTAAAACAAACGCCACATCTCGATTACCAGCTCCATCCTGACACATTAGAATGAGTGTATAGTATTAGTACCCTTATATCAGCTGAACTGCAGTGCTGTTGACACCACTTTATCCGTGCATTAAGCTGCTCTGTTGCATTACTCTTGTGTCTAATGCTGCGCTCCTGCCCTGTTTGACAACACTATTTATGTACACTGTATATTACACATTAATAATGAAACCTCTACCCATCTTCTAGATAGATACAGATGGAAGAAAACAACAAATGTTACTCTGCTGCAGTGTCTAATCTCAAACAACATCATGGTTTCTTAGCAAACAGCGCTACAGTCAGATTAATTACTTTAGTTTAAGATAAGGAGTCAAATTCTGTAGAACTATCGAGTTTGATTTCCATGTTTGTCGTATAATCGCTGACATCGTGACAGATAACCGGGGCTGATGGTCTAATGCACCGTGACTGGGGCGCAGCCTGTGAGAGACTTACGCAACAGCTGGTATAAATCCCATTGTTTTGTTTATGTTTAATTGATGGTTCCATGCAGCACTCTGCACACTATAACCTCCGCACAGGTCGAAGGGTTACAGAGTATGCAGGTGGGAGGTGCGGATGGAGATGAATCTGTTCTAAATTGCCTGTTTCTGTTGCATTATAAAGAGGCAGTAATGGGATAAACAGATTGAAGGACAAGTGTGGTGATATTCTCTGTTTTTGATAATATCCCATGAAAAAAAGACCAATACAACGAGGATGTTCTCCTTCTAACATGTTGAGCCAAAGATGGAAAACATCTTATTTGTCTGTGACATTGACCTCCTTTTGAATCAGATCAATGAGCTACAGTGTAACAGAGGCTTGGATCATTACCATGAACAAAAGCTCTTTTACTGAGTGTTTACGACAGCAGGACTGTGGGGTCGAGCCAAACCAAACCTGCTGATCAAACGTGTATTAATCCACAGCTGAAACTAGTCCCAGACAAATGCTCCTTTTACCCCTGTTGGAATGATGAAAACTACGATACCCAGCTGTTTGAGGTGATAACGTTGCTTTTTAATAAGCTATTGAAAACAGATCATGAGCCAAACTGATCCATCACTGCCATGGACAAAGCCCCTTTATTCTTCGTGGCCGCAGGACTACTGAAGCAAAGTCAAATAACACACTGAATGTGGATTAATCCACAGCTGAAACTAGTCCCCCAACAAATGCATTGTTTAATCCTGTGGTGGGAATACTGAAAACTACGATACCCAGCTGTTTTGGGCAACTACTTAAGTATATTTTTAGGGAGGCAGCTGATACTGATAACCAATAATTGACCAAAAACGACAGAAAAACTTTAAATGTCCTCCTTTGAAGCGTTTACACTGGAGACAACATGTAGATACAGTAGTTTTGATGTCAGGCTGCTCTTCTTCAGTTGATAATATCATTTGCCAATACGGGGCCAATCATTTGCTGGTTTAATATGTATCATGTATCTCTAATCTTCATACAGTATATCAGCCAATATCAGCTTATTGCAGATATCTTCATATAGTCGACCAGTCAGTCAGAAACATAGTCACAATACATAGAAAATGAACAAATCGTCTTCGATTTGATTACATTTTTAAAAGAAATCCATATCACCAGTGGCCTCGAAAGATTCAGTGTCAGTCCGGCTGTAGTTTACAGTCTGAATAATATATCATTGACTTATCGTTGGAGGTGTTTTAGCTGCTGTCTTGAATGTAGCGGCTGGCGAGGGATGAGCCCAATGCTGAAAGACTGAATGAGAAAACAACTGGACGCGCTGAGTAGAAAAGAGAAAGTGAAATGCGGGACAGGTGAGATTCCTGGAAAAAAAAGTCCTAACTGATCAGAGGCAAAGGGCTCGAATCTGAGAACATGATCTATGTCTGAAGATGATCGTATCTCTAGTTTAAAAGAAGGGGAAATCAATCTGTGGAAATTATGTTGGAGGAATTCCCAGAGCTCTGAATAAGGAGATGCGGAATCGAGCGTCTTGTCTTTGAAAACAGGGGCAGAAAATCCCTTCAGTATCTAGATGATGGTGTTGATAAGTGATGATGATCCAGTAATGATGATTAAGGCGATCTCAATGAAGACAATTACGAGGATCAAAATGATGAGGGTGAAGATTTTGCCATTGCTCGGCAGGATTTTGTTCTTTGTCTGGTGTTAAAAACGAAAATATGGCCGTTGGTGCCATCTGGTGCCTTATGGTATGTCAGGGGATTAGTCGCGCCGAACATAAAAACTGTCTCATGGAATTTCCTTTGTCATTCTAACATTAACACAGCGAGTCTATTTTCCATCTGCATGCATTTCCTCTTCAGGAGCACGTTTCCAATTTCCCCTTTATCCTCAGCCTGACACATGGTATTCAGCCTTTATAGTGGATAAACTCTTTCATTGGGGTGATACAAATTCTGGACTATCACACATGTGCACACACACAGTTGAGCTAAATATTTGCTCATATTTCCTTTGTTTTTCATACCTAAAAGGCTGCTTTATAAAACCCTACAACATCATTTCTCCACACATCACAGCATCATAGGATTTTATGACTCACGGTACAGAATGTCATCTCTCTTTGTGTATTTAAGATTATTGTTCTATGAATATCTTCTCTCTCTCTTTTTTTGCGATTTCAATTAAGGATGCAGATTCCATGGCCATTCGATTCAAAGTCAGTCAAGATTTAATGGATTCCTTTTATTAGCCTCCGACAAATTGCCTTTTTAGTGGGAAGAGCGTTTGCATTATTCATTTGTGAAAGAGCGAGCGCTTATGAGTTCATTTAGTTTAGTTTTAGATGAGCTCAGCGGCCACGAGTGGGACTCGGGGTGACTCATCACAGGAGGAGGATGAAGCGCGCTGTGTGAGATGATTCTCATCTGACCCCTGACCCCCCCCATTGTCTTGCTGTCTTGGCATGTGTAGGTGATCCAGCGCAGGGAGGACGGCTCCGTCAACTTCTTCAGAGGATGGGAGTCCTACCGCGAGGGATTCGGCAAGATCACCGGCGAACACTGGCTCGGTAAGTGCTTCGGGTTTGTGGCTGCATCTTGCTTGTGCGTGTTCAGTGATGTGTGACTCATGCACATGTGCACCACGGCCGTCCAGAAACCCCTGGAAAGTAGATATTTACACAACTTTGGTCGGCTACCTGTGGTTTCATCCCATCAACGAGATAATGATAGCCACCATGACATGAACTACAGCACTCCAGCTAAAAAGCAGACAGTGAAATGGCCAGTCGTGGTGAGATGGAGAGAGAGGCGATGAGAGTTAGAGACATTAGACGACTGTGGCCCTTCAAGTAATAGCGATAGTTCTGTGACAATGAAAGCCACTTGAGTGAAAGCGACTTAAGAATACTGCTGCAAATTAAAAGAAACGTCTGAAGTGCACTTTATGAGAGCTGTCTGTCGGGCGCCACAAAATCTCAACACGAGCCCAAAAGACCAGCAATTTGATAACCATATTTTTGACAAGCACAACAACATTATACTGTATAATTTTTTATTTTTTTTAACCCTGCAGCTTTTCAACTGTCGCCTTCTGCTTGAAATGTGTGTTTTTGTTTTTTTTCAGTGTCCAAGTCTTGTGTTTTTTTCCTTTCTTGCTGGCAGTGTGACACATAACTCCGTGCGTCGCCTCAAATTGGACAGGAAAAGAATGCCAGCAAGGAATTAATTCAACTGTGAAATTATCGACTTCATCAAAGCCAAAAATCCCCTCGCCTTCACACCACTTCCCGTTAAATGTACCAAAGCGTTTCTTCGTGGCGGGGGTGGAGGAGGCGGCGGTGGAGGTGTCGGGGTGCTCTTCAGCTCCATCGTGGTCACTCAAAGTTAGTGTAGCTGTCTGATCAGATGACGTATGCTCACGTCAGCAGAGTGGCAGTGGTATCACCCACCACATATTTGGTACATATTAATTGGATCACACTTTTTATATTATATTATATATCCATGAAGCCTGAAGGGTTTGGACGTATACAGCTTGTTCTTTCCATCACAGAGTGGCCTTTAAGCTTCTTTTTTTTTTTTTTTTTTTTTTTTTT
>CAEMYA010000073.1:482679-519009 GCA_903131615.1 Diplodus sargus
TTTTTTTAATTGGTTTGACATTTGCTCAGGTAGCAGAAGAGCGTTAGACAGAACAGGATTCAGGTTCTCTCACTACAGGTGTTAAATATGAAAATTGACAACCACAAAAGCACGCTCGAAGCTGAATCCAAGAAAGGTGACTTCACTCGAAACAACTGCAGCTGAGGAACTTGGCTCCATGTCAACATCTAATCACTGTTTTCACAGACGTAATCAACACCTCGCTGGGATCTCGGTCTTTAATTGCTACATAATCTCGACTATAATCCGTGTGTACACAAACATCCCCAGCGACGTGCCTCAACACTATGTAGCTCTTCACTTATCTTTGAAAGTGTGCTATGCAGGGTCTTGTGTCATTGGCTGGAGGCTACACAACGCCGCCTAAAGATTCAGACTTTAAAAATGAGTCTGGATGTAGAGCAGCAGGCCTGTTTGACCGAGGGCGGGGCTGAGGTGCACACAAGCAGGCAGAGCGAGGAGGCAAACAGCGGACAGGATGAAGCTTATATTCAACACTCAGTGTCGTGCTGAGGTGTGGACACGTTAGTTGTGCCTCAGAAGGTAACTACCGTGAAACATCAGAAAACAGCAATTTTTCTTTTGTTGATTCGCTGCTCCGATCCGTCGCTCTCTAGCTCACTTGCCTCCGCGCTTGTTGCTCTGCCTCTCTCTGTTGTCACCAGTTAGCCGAGAAGGATGGACCCATTTTTTAAATGGTGTGTTTGCCAGCAGCAGGGATAAATCTTGCACAGCATGCTTTCAACATTCATTCCACCATGTCACCGCAGTTATCTGCAGTGTTCACATCGAGGTGAACTGCACTTTAAATACTGTTGTTGAAAACGGGGACCTCAGGCTTGTGCTTGAAAGCTGCACTTTTGAACCATTAGCTGCCATTCAAGCAGTCACTCCTTTCAGTCCTGATCCCGGAACCTTGAGGGCGCCCGTACTCCCATCTCAGCACACGACGTACACGCTGTGACTTGCACTGTGATTCTTGGTGAACCCTGAGCAGTGACTCTGTGACGGTGACAACACGCTGACGCTGTCCAGATGTCTGCCAGTGATGACTCATCACATAAAACTAAGTTTATGTGGAAAAAAAAAAGCAACTCTAAACTTCATACAGCCTGTCATTAAACTAGAAAGTTCATTGCCCAATCAGCATCCGTGGGGGAAACGACTGGGATAATAAGCGCTTTCATAATCTTGCATTACTAATCACCAAATCTGGCCTGCTTATACAAAAACACCATTCCCCTGAAAAAAAAAAACACTATGCATTAGCAGAAATGTTTCCTAAGGAAATTTGGCTTGAGCAGCAGAGTGGTAATGAGCTATCATCACGGTGAGTCTGTGTATCTTTTAAAACCTCTCTTTCACAGTCTGCTCGAGATCCAACTGGTAGAGTAAGTGGAGCCTGAAGAAGTTATTTCTGTGAAAACACACACTTGGTCATGGTCAAGGTCGAGGACGTGCCACATCACAGCTGAGCTGCTCTCCCATCAGCGCTCGCGATTAAAGAGCACAGATATACACACATTCACATTAGGAGCAATGCTGTGGACGTTATTAAGTATCCGTGTGCAGCTCAGCATGCAGGCAGAATAAATATCGTAGATTAACGATGACACATGGTAAATTATTTGTTTAATTTAGTGTCTCATCTGTGGTGATTACCGTTATCAGACTGAGGACATGTTTCCTTTAGGAATTTTTCAACTCGATGTACTCGCAAATGCTAAAGTGCTACTTACACTCTGCGTTCGCATTGAGTTGAATTCTTTATGCAAAGCAGTGATGTCTGACAGTGATGCAGTGCCTCTGAAAGCTAAAAACAAAACATTATCGAGTTAAAGTGAACTAATGCCTAAAATGTCTTCAGACACAAATCACACTGAGCTGTTTCTGTAACGGAAGACAAGGTTTCCCATCGAGCTGCCGTGTTGGTCTGGTTGGAAATCCAGGAGCAGCGGCCCATGAGTCACGTTTGTCCAATCAGGTGCAGCCGGTGAGTGTTTACATGGCTGAGGGTGTAGCGTGTTTTGGTCAGACGGCTGGGAAACGTACCGTAGTAGATGCTGCAGTTTATAACACTTGTGCCACCTGCAGCTCATGAGTGGTACAGCTGCTGCTGTAGCTCCCACTTTGTGAATTTTAATATCTTTTCGCCAAAAATCTATTGTGAAAACACTGTATCAACCCAGTTGCAAGATTGGCCACGTTTCAACTGTATGCTGTGACTGCGTTGGGCTTAATGTCTGGTTGGGTTTAAGAAAAAAATCATGGTTTAGGCTAAAACGTCCAGTTTCACCAGAAAAACACCCTGGAAGTGAATGTTGGTCTCCTGGTCCCACACAGTGTTCAGCCGCTTGGCAGTCTCACTCACCAACTAGCCGTCACCTAACCTCCAAATATAAAAGTTACCTGACACGTATTGTAGAAATATTGATATGATATGTACCAAATGGAGACATTGAACATATCTGTGTTTTGTGGAAAGGGTTTTATGATCTGGGCATTACATTAAGCTCTTTGAGGCACTTGTCCATCAGATGTGAGCTTCACTAATTAATCATTTACAACATGTAAATAGGTTTGAAACATTCGGGACTACTGCTCTGTAATTCCATAACATAAGCTGGGCTCGCATGGCTTTGGGCTCTCCGGCACCTTCGACTCTCTGTGCCCTTGCTAGACACAGAACTGCTTGTATATACTGTAGCGTTTGCAGAGTTTATGTGAATTAATGGAGATCTAGGTCTCTCTGCTGACCTGAGGCCATTACAGAGAGCAGCCCATAATAAAAAACGTGGTTAGAGTGCCAGCTCGTTCTCCCTATGGTACGCTGTAGGAACATGGTGGGAATATGGAAAGCTCAGGGTTTAGCAGAGTGAATTTGAATGAGCCGTCGAGCTACTTTGAACCTTTCAGAGTAGCCTTCCTCATTCAGGGTGTGCTGTTGTCTCGTCACCCCCATCATCGATTACCCTCAGGGCAAAAATGAAAAATGGATCCGTGCTTGCCTGCAGCCTAGAAAGAAATTCACTGCAGCTACCTCCGCCAGGCCGATACTGCTCACTGATGCCGTCTGCGTACTCTGAAGATCTGTACATTTCTCTTCATCTAAACAAACAGATACATTCTGATTTAATGTAGCATATTTTTCTCTGTTTATTAAACTTTCATTAGGATGATCGTGATAATAATTGTCAGCAGAAGAAGAAGGACGAATTAATAAAACATGAACGGAGTTAACAAATCCTGCGTTCTTTTGAGAGCGAATAGTTCCTGAGAGATTTGCAGGACGACAAAAAATGCACATGTGAGAAAAATTGGAGTCGACGCGGTCCCAGACGCGTGAGGCAAATGAAAAGCGGCCAGTTCCGGGGAAAAAAAAATCAATGAGGATATCTTTTTCATTTGGCAGTTTGGCAGCTTAGGTGTCAATTAGCCTGACTGCATTTTAAGCATAGCGTCATTTATGAAACTGCTACTGTCGTGCACCACTTTGATTTAAGACAGGCTGTTGTTATCACTTAATGATGTGAGTTTCTTACGGTGAGTCATGATAATGATTAGGTCTGCAACCTCGCATTTTGTTTATGTGCAGTCGGTATCTTCCTTTTGATGTAAAGCATGAGTCTTTTAATTTGAGACCTATTTTTCGCCTCCGCATTTAAATGGAAAGGACATCGTGCCGCCCTCATTTGCAGTTATTTGGATATTGTTTGTGTCAGGCAGCAGATATGCAAATATAATTTGGGCCCTAGTGATGAGAGAAAGATATACTTTTTTGGAGGATGCTGTGTGTGTATTTGTAAAAACTAACATACTGCTGAATAATCTCTCCCCGGGGAGCATGTATAAAGAGCATAAAACTGGGTCAAGTCAATTCCTTTGTTGCCTTCACGTCTATTCAACACCTGGTCTCTGAGGCTGATGTAGACTTGTCTACCTGTAATATAGGTCCTGAAACAGTTTAATGCCGTCCCAAAGAGACTAACCTACTTTTCCAGATGGCCTGTTACAATTGCGTACCTCGGTTTCTCGTGTTGAGAGCAGCACTTAAATCCTGCAGAAAAAAGGATGGACAAATTATCTATTGTCATATTCTCGTCCTCTCTCCTGCCTTTGTCTCCATAAACTGCGGCTGTGATTTGTGCTGCTTTGTGCACATGCAAGATATCATAAGAAGATTCAAAAAGTGTTATCCCACTGTGCATTGTGCAATTATGGAATATCAGTCTGAGGTTGACACAGCCAGATTCCACTGACATTTTGTCCCTTTGTCTTTCTGTCAAACCCATCATCAGGGTGGTGACATTCAGAGGAAATGTGTCTGAAGTGTTTTAGAGGCACACAGTTTAGCTCTTGGTTTAATTGTCATTTTTTGTTCACATTGTCAGGGGTACGAAGGTTTAATTGCAGAGATGCGGAGTTTACGGAGCACAAACACTTTGTTGCTGTACTTAGAGGGGCAATATGTGAGAATTTTAGTTGAAAACAGTATCAGAGTGAGCTGAAATTATCAAAAGAATGTGAACAAAGAAACAGTTATGACATGATGACGTCTACGTATTATTTTGCAGAGCAGTCTGCCAAATTTAGCATGCTAACCAGCTAGCCCCGGCTCATCCCGGGTCCAAAGCTGCTGTGCTACGCCCGTGAACACTAACATTAAACTAGCTGCATGGCTAACTAAGCTAAGACAGCTGCAGTTAGTTGTAGACATGCTGATTTCAACCTTTCAGCGCGTATCAGGCACAGCAGACGTAACTACCTGAATCGTTTTGCACAAAAATGGCCAGTAGAAATGTCCTTCAGAAGGATACTTTTGACCTTTTGTACTCTGATTACATTTCAGAGCCTGTCGTTTCTTACTGTTACTTGAGTAGATCAGTCAAACCTGTATGTCTGCGTCACCAGTCTTTTCCTTTACAAAAGTATCTGTGCATCTACTTCAGTTAACAATGTGTGTGCGTTTGTACACCTCTGTATAATTGGAGGTAAACTCTTGAAAGTGCACGTTGGAAAAATAGAACTCACTCGTTCCCACATCGACCGTGTGTCCAGCCGATCCATTGAGATCACAAGTATCATCTTATCACACTCAGTCACAGATCTGTTTTCCTCGCTTTACGAAGAAATACACAGAAACGCTTAACATTCTCGAGCCGTACTCAATTTTATTAATCAGTGGAGCATTAACAGCTTAATCAATACCTCTAAATGGGATTCTAGTTTTGTGGTAGCTCAGAGTAATGGGAATTAATATTCATTTGTTATCATACCAACTGCCGGATTGGATTTCTGTCATCCGTTTATTTCTATTCAGTTTTTAAAAAATATCTTTTCTTTAATGCTGCAGTCGACTTTTCCGTGATCAATACACATTTTGTGTCACGTGAAGTTTAAGAATGATGCGAATAATGGAAAAAAAACTCCAAACTTAGATTTAAAATCGATTCTCTTTTCCTTTTTTTTTCCCTTTCGCAGCAAAGGAATAACAGACATTATCGGATTTTAGAAGCAACTTATCCCTTAATATAATTTTGGCACTATGAGAGAACGTGTGAGAAATTCACACACGGGGAGTTTTATAGATGTTCTAGTTTAATGAGCAGGAGTTCCCTGAAGCTACAGGGGAAAACATGCCAGTACTCGGAGAGCTGCAAACCGAATGAATCTTTGCTCTCTGGGCAATTAAACCGACACACTTTCACTCTTCAGAACAGAACCAACGAGGACTCTATCAATCTCTGCTACACTCTCAGTCACGTAAACCGGCGAGGACAATCTACCCTGGACAGTGCATTATATATCTGCCTGGTTTTCTGCTTTAAGGCGTAAAAAAAATGTGTCAGGGTGTATCAGAGAAATTAGGAGAGGCAGAATCTGCTTCTGTATCAGTGAAGGTTGCTGTATTGATGTCACGGTGTTGCCCTCACCTTCAAGCTCTTTTTCATTTACGGTAAGCCGTTTTATTCACCACAGGAGTGTTCCTCCTTTATTCTGGCCAGTGTTTACATCCCGCATCAAGCCTGTGTGAGGGAGACGCTGCAGCGCTTGGCTAACCAGATAACCAGTATGGAGCAACAACACCCAGACGCTCGTCTCATTATTCTGGGGGATTTTAACAGAGCAAACACCAGCCATGAACAGCACAAATACAGACAGTATATTGGGCGTCCCGCTGGGCGCAGAAACACACTGTCACAGGGTATTAAAGGATGCTTACTGCAGCTTTTCAAACCCCTCTGATCATTTATCTTCTTCCAACTTAAAGATGAAAACCAGAAATCCAAAAAGCATGTGGTGAACATTTGGGAAAGACGGACCAGTGATCTGATTGAGCTCACCGATACTGTGACATAGTGAGGTGTCGGCGCAGATGGAGAACATGAGCTCTCATTCAAAATACATAACAACAAAAACAGACGATCCACTGATCCTGATATATGCTTTAAAGATGAGCCTTTATTTTGAAATCAGATCTCTGCTACCTTGTACATCCAGGCACTCCTCCTTCCCTAAACATACAAACATTGCTAGCAATTACAAGCAGTCACAAACAACCTGATGAAGATATGTACTCCAGTCTCATGATTAATTAAGCAGTGTGGAAATGTTATGGACTTTGGAGAAAAGATGGGTCTACGGACAAACAGGGCATCTCACTCCGCAGTCCGATGACTTGTTACTCTCGCTACGACAATATTAGCAATCTCAGAATGTCAGGCTACAAAAAATGAACATGCAGGCTGAAATTCGACTGTGATGTTCTGTCGAGAGACGTAGTGACTTTCACCAGCGGTGAGAAAGGAAAGGTAAAGATTATACTAAATCTTATTGCACTTAACAGATTCCTATTATTCAAAATCATTTATATGTTGCTCTTTATGTCAACGAAAGGGGTGGAAGCTGATAAATGGGCATTTTGTATTGCTGAATTGAATCAAATTGATAATCATATCGTAGTGCCTGGAATCACCTTACCAGCAAATATTGAATCACTCTCTCCAAAAGCTTGATACAGTATCATATCGTGATGAAACTGGTACTGACACCAGCTGCACTGACAAGCTCCATGCTTCCTGTCCTCGACTCATTCACAGCACAACATACAATTCCGAATTATCTCCCTTCATCCCTCCACTTGTGACTCGGCGTCAGACAAGAGCACGTCTTGCGACTCTCAGAGACAAAATACCAGGAAAGCCCCGGGACCAGATGGCATCTCACGCTTCTGTCTGAAAGCCTGCGGTGACCAACTGGCTCCCGTCTTCACACAGATCTTAAGCAGATCACTCAATTTGTGTTTGGATCTCACTTACTACAAATACTGAACAATGCTACTGATCCAATAAAGATTTCATGACAGGGATGATGACTGCAGGCCAGCTTCTTTCACACCGGTGATCTCAGTTCTTCTTCTTCAAAAGAAAAAAAAGACTAGTGGTGACCCACCAAAAGCACTTCACAGGCCCCCTGCTGGATCCCCTGCTGCTCGCCTCGAGGGCACTCTCATCGGTTAATGAAGCAGTCATTATGCACTCTATTCTGCAACATCTATTACAGAGGGTTATTGCACTGTGTGCAACTTTTTCTGCTCAACTCACAGACAGTATTCCACTTCTACCAACTTCCCTGAAGGAGAGGATGCAACAGGCGAAGCTGTGGACATTCGTATTCTGCTCTGGAATCCCCCAGGGATGCGTATTCGCCTCACTGCTCTTTTTCCTCCAACATAAATGACTGTACCTCTGGGGACACCAGTCTTTTCTGAGACTCCCCACGCCGCCTCCTTCACCATACTCAACACTGTAGCCACAATGGAAGTTTTCAGGGTTGAGACTAAATTATGTGTAAAGGCCCAGCTGCTTCCTGTGCTAGCTGTGGAAGTCGGAACATGAGATGTTACTTCAATTGTACACACCCAGCAGGCCACATGGCAGGAAAAGAACAGGCTATAAAGGATCCCAGTGAACACCAACTGGGATTTTGTGCTGGTTTCTGAATGGCGTCTATGGGTTCTTTTCGTAACCAGGGGTTACAACAATCTGTCTCACAGCGCAAATGTGTGTAATAACTGTGATTATGGTTCTTTTGTAGGTTTCATATTAAATGTCATTAATATGGAACTATATAGGCAGTAATCTCCCAACAGGAAGCTTCCAGGACATCATAAGTGAACAGGCCATACATTAATGTTAAGTAATGTATTGTACTTACTGCTGTAAAGTGCATGCACAAGTACTTAAATGTTACAGCTTGGACCGCTCCTAAACAGGAGTGACTTGTGGAGTAAATTGCAGGCTTCACGCTCAAGAAGTACAGGTGGCCGTCGTGCCACAACAGGAAAGGAAGGTTAAATGTTCGGTCCTCGTCCCCCTGCAGTTAGTTGATTTTGCAGGATTTGCTATAAAGACATCTATGATGTAAAAATATGGGCCAATCATTATTTTGGGGCATTGTCAAGAAACCAACAAGCACCGAACGACAACGCAACAGCCATGTGCATTTACAAGCCTGTTCATAGGCCTACATGAGACAGGAGTGGTTGCATCACCATCAGTATGTTCACAGGAGGGATGTGATACCAGACAGCTTCTCTTTTTCTCTGCAGAGCATGTGTGATTGACAGGAGACAGGAGGTGAAGAGTGAGGGCAGATTCTCCACCAGTTAATCAGTCATAGATGGTGTCATTCTCTAGCTCTAAGAAAATAACTGTATGTGTGGGAAACACTGCTTTTGAACCGGTTTTGAACTGTTTTTACAACATCTTCTTAATGGGAGAAATGCTCAGTGGGATGATGAAATGATAAAAACATCGGGGGCACCAACCTGCCTTCTCTCTAGGACTCCTACACCACCTGACTCAGCAAACATGCTTGCACACCGCTCTAAGCCACGACCTCGAATTATTTATCTCCTCCCTTCTGGCAGGTGCTTCAGATTAAAAGTCTGTTTCAGGACTGCTTGTACGCCTTCACATCTGGCTGCTCCCACAGGACCTTCAACTGTCAACACCTCACTCCTTGCAGATGTGCAATGCCACTTCTGCCTTATCATGTGCAGAGTCGGATCACCATAATCGCCCACAACGCCATATTCTGGTGAAAATCTGTCCGCCCCATCCCGCAGGGAAAATTAGACACATGTAGCCCTTATGGATTGTTTTAATCTAAAACAGAAATGCTAATATGGTTACTCAAGTGTTTAATAAGCCAGCTGTAGAAGACGTGAACTGAAAATAAGCCTTATTAAATTTCCTCAAAAAAGAAAAAAAAAAACAGCTTCAGCCTGAGGCGGCGAGAACTCAAAGATGATGAAAATATTATGGATCGTGTCGTTGTTTCGCTGACAGTTTCTGTCATTTCCCAAATAGCGAGAGAGATGCAGAACCAGATGTTGTAACGTCGGACTGTTGTTGTTGTTTCAGATCACATTTTTGCTTTGGGATTGCAATTTTGGCGAAATGTTACTAATATGTAAACAAAATATACATATCCAACCGCACAATGAGACACAAACAAAGAGAAGGGAGAGCGAGAGGGCAAACAGCCGACTCACTTGAGCTGAAACTTAACATGCTGCAACATTTGGACGCTCTTGTAATTTCACATATGAACCTTCATCCCTCTCTGGCCCTGTAATAATGATCACTGGGTTGTGTAGTTTCCTGATGCCTCCCTCTAATTTGGATCCCTTTGCACCAAAACAAGCAGGCACAAAAAAAAAAATCCCTTTCCACGTGACTTTACAGCAATGAACAGATAACTCAGCCTCGTGATGACTCCAAACGATATCTGCTCAATGGTTGTGCAATACCATCCACCCTGCACATAACACTCTCCTCACTGTGCAGCTGTAAGCAACTATATGTTGCATCCAATACAACTCACATTACTGAGCACACATTAAATATATATTCAGACCTCTTTTATTGTCATACTGCCTGTATATACATCTGCCAACGAGGCCAGGACCTTATATTCACAGTGTACTTGAACTGTGTGCTATAATGTCGGCTTGGCTGTATCATAGTTTCATATCTGTCTGCACAGAGGCACCTCGAGCTGTTATTTTCTGTGAACTGTGTGACCTGGCAGTTTCCATCCAACGTTATTATTATGTTAAAGGGTTGTAATTGTGACATTACAGCATCAGAAATGCATTTTCAGATCAATGAGAGGTAGACACTTGTGAAAAAATACAGTGAAATCATACGTAGGCTTGTTTCTGATGTATGATGATTTTTTACTTGGAGGCTATTGTACACTATAGGTCATAAATCCCACCAGCTGCATGGTAGGAAATGAGCTGAACTACAAACTACTACTACTCAAATTAATTTTCTGTCATTAAAGGGGCTTTGGTAGTCACAAAACAAGGACCCAAATGCGAACGCCAGTCAGACAAATGATGGAAAAGAAGAAAACAGGCAGAAAAACCAAGAACTGAAGAGATACAAAAGCGAAATACAAAGCGAACAAAGAGCTGGGAACGCGGGCAGGAACGTAGATGAATCACGAGGAACAAACACCGAGCCGACACAGACAAACTGACAACACAAAGAGGGAAAACACGTGGGATAAATATACAGGAGGCTAATCAGGGCCCGGTGAGACTGACAAGGGAGGGAGAGTCAGACAAGACGGGAGGAAACACAACATGTCACACGAGGAAGGAAACAATGGAACTGAATCCCAACATCATGACAGATGGGTTTGGGTTTCATATGATTGCCATGAAAAGGGGGCTGCGACCTCACGATCGACACCCTTGAACAGAGTGAAGCACGACGGCAGTAGTTCAAATTTGCAGATCGTCACGTGATTCACGGAGACTTTCAGATGGTTCCAGGAAGTTCTTAGCTGGCAATTTAAATGCATGACTACAGAGAGGCCAGAAGTACGATGACTGGCAGTTCATAGATAATACATGATTTGTTGATGGGCCGCTTTACAGAGCCGGGCTGCTAGAATTTGCAGCTTAACTTCCAGGAACTATTGAGAGGCTCCACGATGCCCGAGACGACATGACTGAGCTCCACTGCTGACATCACCAACGCAAGACGGCATCGCCCACATCAGGGATACTTTTGTGTCGTCATTTTTGTACAGAGAGAGGAAGCGGAGACACGTCGTCCATCTTTACCTCCAGTCATCGCTCTCCACATTTGTTTTATAACTGTGCTGTACACTTGAAGGGGCCCTTACCGCCAGAGTCAAATGTCTTGCATGCATACTCGACCATAGCAGGTACTTCTGCTTTTGCTTTGGTCATTAGCACGTTGATGTAATAAAGGAAAAGGTGACGTGTCGACAGAAGAAGCAGCTGCTTTTTCACTTTAATTCCAGCGCCGCCAAATAACACACAACAGCGTCATTTTTCCCTTCAAGTATTTACTGATTCTTTTTTTTTTTTTTTTTATCAACGATGGCCCACAGCGTGTCACATCATCATACTGCTATGATGGTCCCCAGCAGCGCGAGAGGGAGAACAGTGTAATAAGACCCATGTGTCTTCGCCGCTCTGCCTGGAAGTTGTCCTCCATCTGACGAGCGTCTCGTTGTGATCTAACATTCCTCGGCTCGCTGCCTCATTAAAGACACATTTACAGCTGCCAACTGAGGAAGAAATAGGAGAGCGAACCCTTTCTTTCCCCTTCCCGCACGGTCCTTTTCTCCTGCCTGTCAAAAGGATTGCACAAAACTCTGCAGAAAATTGCAGCTTTAGCCGCTTTTGCATACCGCTCACCTTTAACAAGTGGGGCATGCGGCGAGCGCTATAATTGAGCTCTTAGCCGGCCCCGAGTATTGTAAGTTCGCGTGATTATAGGGAGGTGAGCTGCTAAGAATCAGACATTTGCGTATTTGTGTGTGTTTATGCGAAAGTGAGGGTACAGATGGGAGCCAGGCAGGGGGATAACTGTAATTTGGAGAGGGGCGTTTGACAGTCTCTGTCAGTCCTACGCGAGCGAGGCCACTTCACATCAAAAAGGGGCAGCCTGAAAAGACTGAGGAGAGAAAACAGCGTGTACCGAGAGAGTCTGAGACATTTTTTAAAGCAACGGAAAAACATTTTTGCTTACACAGATGCCTAAANNNNAAAAAAAAAAAAAGGCACCCACGCTCATCCACATAAATACACATGCTAAATCAGTAGGTATGCTGTGTAAGTGCCAAACATGTCTGTTGTCTTTCTTTTCATCTCGGCTCCTATTCCCAGGCATCTTTTATGTCGCTCCTGTGGCAGGAGTCCTACCCATGTTTCTCAGATCGGCGCGAAGCAGCACTGAGTCTCTGGCAATTAGCTCGCAGCCTGTACGACTGCTCAGCGCCGCTGAGAAGCAGAGGAGTCACTCGCAGCAGGAGGGGGAGCGCATTCATCTCGGCTCCGGAGAGAACACACAGTCCGCACACGTCGCCAGAGCACACATACGAACGGGGCTGAGGGGAACAGATGTGATGAAATAGGGCCAAACTTGCTCATTGTGTCGAGTAGTCTGACGTCGTGAGAAAACAGAAGGGGGGCGGGGAGCATTAAAGGGTTACAGCCTGTGTGTTGTTGAACCAGAGATTTGCAGTAATGTGGCGATTTAGCAGCCGTTGTTGGAAACAGTTTGCTCGAAACCACATCCTCTGTCGTGAAGGACTCTTAAGGGTATTCATCTCCGGAGCAGGGCAGGGCGTCTGCACGCATTTCTGAGAAATGTCACAGAGCATGTAGCGTCTCATACACAGTCACTCGTCATGTTTACCTTATGCAACTATTTTTTTCTGTTTTCTTTTTTTTCTTCTCCACCGTTTCCCTTCCTCCTAATCTCTTTCTTTCCCACAGAGCCGCGCATAAACACGTCCTTACACACATTTATCCTCCACAGCTTGCCTCCGCCACAATGCAGCATCCCGAGGCTCGTATTTATATTCTTGTCACGCAGCAGAAAATCTAAAGAGGACTGTATCTACAAAAGAGAGCACAAATCAAAGAACATCACAATTCCTGTGAGGATGACAGCCCATTTTGCCTCCCTTTGTGTACTTTTTTTTTATTATTTTGTCCGTGGACAGTTTTTGTGTGCGATTGAAATAAGCAGGAGAAGGTCGACGTGGAGGGGAAAAAGGAAGGACAGAGGGTTTGAAAAAACATTCGATCACACTCACGGGGGTTATTCATAAGCCTCCTTCTGTCTTCTCCTCGATTAGTTTGCATAGCCCTGAAGTCCACGAAGGAAGTGCGTCACGTAAACCTGCAGAAACGTCCGTGATAGACAACAGCGCTGATTACTCTGAGAGCGTGCCTGTGCAGAGTGCAAACCCCCAGATAAACCAATTGCTGCAGACGTGCCTTGACCCCGTCAGTGGTTCCTCTGTGAAAATCTGCCAGACAATCCAATCATGTGTTGCTGCTTCTTCTCCCAGCATGGCGGCAGCGCCGCTGACAGCAGCAAGGTCAAGGGTTAGAGCCTTTCACCACTCACAGGTTAGTGAAGAGAGGGGGAATTGAGCGTTGATCGATCGGGCTCCGGGAGATTTATTACTCCGGTCTTTAATAGATAGGTGATGCCTCTGCCTCATTTGAAGGCGAGGCTTTCTGCCGCACAGCTTGAACATTTGCCCAAACAGTTTGTGAATATGCATTATACATTGAGACATGAGAGAGTTTAGACTGGGAGGGCAGGTGAAGTATTAGAGAGATGTGTGCATAAAANNAAAAAAAAAAAACGTGAAATAGCTCTAAAAATCAAACAGATGAGAGGCTTTGGCGCGGATTTGTTAGCAAACAAGCCGTAAGGAGTAAGAGGAGGGAAGAAGAAGCAGTTCAAGAGGGGGGGAAAAAAATCCAATAGGTTGCTCAGAAGGAAGCGATGCATAAATTAAAGCACAGAGTGAAGACGGGGCTAAACCTGAAAAATTAATTAAAGACAGCTATTTTTTTATATTTTCATTCATAACAAATTTATAACGGACTACTTCTGCTTGTAGACTACTTCTGTTTTTTGTTTTTTATGCCTTCTAATATTTTGCAATCCTCTATAAAAATGGAGATTTCAGCGTCGGCGTATTGTACAAGATGCACATGCATAAATGCATAACCAGGCCCCGCGTATGAACCAGCTCATATACATGCGCGGCCACATTGTGCATAAGAGGCTGTTCTGAGACTGCTGTAGAGTCAATAAAGGCTGCTACCTTGCAGGAAGGTCACAGCTCAGAGAAACTCTCCACAAACCTCCACACAGTCTCCCCCTGAACTCCCTCTGTTCCCGTTAGAGGGAATAAATAGCCTCATTATTCCGCCAGGTGCTCGCCATCCATCCACACGTGTCGCTTCCATTGTTTCTAAAACACTGCTGTCACATCGCTGTCAAAACTCTTCATTCTGCGCGCTTCTCACAATAGCCCCCATAACCATAACGTAAGAATTACAGGACATTTGGAATTATTCCTGCAATATATATTTGTTGTTGGTCTATTGTGCAGAGCAGCGACTCGTCCTTGTGATGCTTTATTTATTTATTTTTTCCTTTTTTTGTGTAAGCAAATATTAATGTTGAAAAGCCTGTGAGCTGTTTACATCAGGTGACTTCAGAGCCGCGGACTCCTCTAGAGAAACGACTTGTCAGTTTATATATGCTGCAACATATCAGCGCGCTCTTTTAACACAAGTGTTTTCGACTGAAGTGGAATTTGGGTGGTTTAATGGGTTTCGGTGTGAAGTATGAGCGAAGTGCGTCATGTATTCAGCATGCGTCGTATGCAAATAGGTCTATGTCGGGCTGAGGAGGCGATTAGTTCACCAACCACCAGCTCTCTCAAGTGATTCGGTCCTACTCAGTGACGGCAAACACAGCGTGTTCACTCCAAAGGCATCAGAAATAGCAGCCTGGTCAGTGGTCTCCAGCTTCACTTCTTGAAGGAGCCGTATTAAGAGGAAGAGAGCGCTTCCTTCTTGTGAGCAAATGTCAAGTGATTTGTTCTTAGGTTATGTTCCCTCGTAGGAGTGCCCCGATCCGATATTAAGATCGGATATCGGCCCGGATATTTACAAAATAGCTGGATCGTCAGCAGCACATGTTGCATGCTGGACGAGTTGAGTCAACCATTAAGCAACATGGAGCGAGCTGAAGAGTCGGCTGTATGGAGATATTCCACGCTTGTCACGCCAACAAGTTCAAATAACTGTTTGTAATGTCTGAAAAGTAAATGTTTTGGGGTTGGGGGTAGTACTGCAAATTACAATACTACCAATTTCATCAAGCACATCCAAAGGCGCCATGCTGAGGAGCTCGTTGAATTCCTGCAGCTCAACAAAACCAAAGGAGCAGGAGACAGTGCAGCCCAGCTACTAACTTCGGCAGACGCACTTCAACGATGCGAAGAAGTTTCCGCATTGGCAACAACACAGAAAGTTTTAGAACTCATTGTTTTAGATGTTCGACCAATGTCAGTTGTTGAAGATGAGGGCTTCCTACTGGAATACTTAGAGCCAAGATGCTCTCTTCCATCACGCAAGTATTTTTCCGAGACCAGTTTACAGTTTATTATTAATTCAACAACGGTATCGGATCGGTATCGGGTATTGACAGATACACCAGCCAAGCCCAGGCATCGGTATCAGGACTGAAAAAAGTCTGATCGGTGCATCCCTAGTTGTTAGACCGAACATAGTTATTTACTGTAAAGTATGATGTTTTCCTAAACCTAACCAAACCGTGACCATTCCACAACTTCATTAACAGTCAGTTCATATTTCACAACATGTGCACTCTTTGTCAGCAGGCTTTATTTTGAAAATCTAACCAGCGTGAGCAGCAAATTACATATTATTGCTAATTCAGTCGGGTTCATACGTGGCTCTGCAGAAAGCCATTATTAAAACTCTTCTCCTCCTCGTCCCCCGTCACGACACTCTGCTCGCGTGTGATGTTGTATGACGCACCGTTGTTCTTTTGTGAAAGCCGGTCAGTCGAGGACAGAACGCAGCCAAACAAACAAAAAAATCAGAGCAATAAATTTGAATTGAGCAATTTGAACATAGCTTCAGTTTCTAATTGACTGAGCTTGTTTAAGTACCATATTAAATTCAGTGTAGTTTCCCTGCTCAGTCCAAAATAACACGGCATCTGCAACGGAACTGTAAATAATACATTTATTTTATTAATGCGACGGGTCCACATGTGGAGAACCTTTCGCTGCAGCATTACAGCACGTTGAACTGAAGGAAAACAATGCTTGCTGTCGTCACCTAGAGATGACCCTGACACCAGGAAAACAATTGTGTTTTTTCAGTGCAGCTCTTTACCGTCAGCTCCTGCCCACACACTGTACCCATGTGGCTCATGCTGCCCGTTTGCTTTTTTACCCTGCAGATTTCCTCCCCCCAGCGTGCCCACTGATAATTATAATCCAGAAAGCCGTTTCATGGGGTAGTACAGCCTCGGCAGCTTGCTAACACTATGTTTTTATTCCTCACTACGACACAGTGTTTTCGCACAATTGCTGCCATAATAATTGGCTCCACGTAAAAAGGGCTTTATTTAGCTTATGTATAACATTGGTCCTTGCATGGCTATTCACTTAATACTTGGAGGGGGAAAAAAAAAAAACAGCGTTATCCTTGAAAGGGTAAAATACTATGCGCTTTATAACTGCAAAGCCTCATTTAATGATGTCTCTGGGAAACTTCACACTGCTATACTCTCTGCATACCCTAATGCAGACGGATGCCGATGGATATTTAATATAACATTTAAAAAATGCATGAATGTATCTGACATGTGACCACGAGCGTATGCACTCTTTCCCTCCTTAGCTGCATCTCTGAGGCAAAAGCTCTGGAAAATCTAATCTGCGAGGACACCTTATTACGCTCTACTACTACAGTGCAGTGTGTGGCATGTCAAGTGTGAATACATGTGTTCATGTGCATTATACAGTACATGCTTAATATGTTGATTGAAGTGCCAGCACGAGCAACTGAGCGCAAATCAAAGCGTACCAGGGGAGGTGATTACGAGAGGGAACCCAAGCTGTCAGGAAACACAGGAAATATACGATATGATACCGTATCCCGCATGACAAAGAGAAAAATATAAACTACAATATCTCCCAGGACTTGAATCCCCTGCAATCTATTATTTAGAGCACATGTAAGTGTTTTCAGTTAAAGCTCCTCCAATAGTGCATTCATATCCAATCAATTATTCAAGAGCGTGATTCGTCTTCAGTCAGTACAACACACTGATGCTGCCTGTCCAGGGATCCAGCCAGCCAGCCAGCCAACCGGCTGAGGTCTTGCCAATCAGGCTCGCGGCTGACACAATGATGCCTCAGCCTCCAGCTCTGCCTCTGCTTCCTTCAGGAGGGTATGCTGTCTCTGATTGGTGTGGCCGTACCCTGGCAGACACTCCATCTGCACTAGATTGCGCTGCTGGAGTGGAGATAGCTGCAATTTGCAGCAATTCCGCCAGTAATTTCGATATGTATGAGGACCAGAGCAATTCACAGCCCTCTCCACAAGGCCCAGGGACTTTATTTGATGCCTCTCATCACCAGCCTACAGGTATATTCCTCCACCTCTCTAGTCGCGCTGGAAACCAAAGTCTGGTTTGCTGCAGAAAAAAGTCTCCTTCAAAAGGGGGGGATGAGTTTTCCCAGAAGATGTAAAAATTTACGAGCAGAGTCTCGTCATAAAGGCGTGAGAGGTGAAATTTGATTAAGGAATGATTCAGCAGATCTCCTAACGGGAGTGACAGGGACCCAGCCTCTCGCTCATGGCTTTTGTCTCATGTAATAATTGTTTTGTTTTTTCCGGAGTTTTTCTTAAGGGCTTTCAAATGAACGCTAACTCATTCTAAGCACTTTGCGCATACCGGCGCCACATTGTTTACGCCCGGTCAGACGTCGGGCGATGTATAGTAACATAACAATTCTTTTACCATGGTCTGGGGGGAATACTCGATTCTGATTGGCTGCAGGGTATCCATTAATCCCTGATATAAGTGGTTCCATTCAAATTGTCTGTTCACCGTTCTAAATTAATGCGCTAGCTGGCGTATCAGCCTGTCTCTAAAATTATTAACCATAGCAACGGGAACGCAGTCAAAGCCTCTCAAAGCCAAACTAACAACAAGGAGTGACTGCAACATTTCTTTTAATCTATTTGGAGAATATGACAACTTTGATGACTGGGATGCAGCTGAAGAAAGAGAAATTGAAAAGAAAAGTGCAGTCCGTCAGTCCTTCAGTGTCTTATCGTCTGAAGGGTGGCGACTGTAACACACAAGCTGCAAAAAGTTTACTTCCCCTCTAAACTTACTGATATTTTGTATCTCATAAGCGAATAATCTCACATCCCGTTCGCTGTTCAACTCTCTACTTTAGGCTGCAGCCACGGTAACGTTAAACGCGGCCGATTATTTGTTGTTAGCTAGCATACTGTCAAATTATATTTACTGTTTGTCAACTGCACGCGATGTTATTGACTTTGAATCTTGCTAGCATAGCGTTAGCTTTCTGGCTCATCGCTGAGCGGACTAGAATATCCCACGTTGTATCTAAGGTCCGTCCTATTTACTGGAGGTGTGAACAACGTTTCCGTTGCATAAGAACCTTACGGGAGAGTAATGATTGTTCCAGGTATTAGTTACCTAAGTAAACTAAGTTATGGCTTGTGAAAAACGTTATATTTTGATTGTAAATCACATGAAAATATAAATAATGGTTTTAATTTATTTTCTTTGGCAAGTGACCATGGTATAAGTGGGATAATGCCCGACAAGGTGTCCATAATCAGGAATTAATGGACTTCACGGAGGCAACCGTCCTCCTGATTATAGACACCTCGTCAGGCATTATCCCTTACATAGTTTCTAACGCTGGCTCGCCTCCTCTGAGCTGAAGCGAGCGCACACTTCTTTGTGGGGAATGACATTCCCTGGATAAGAGTCTAAATAAGGGGTGAGGCAAAGCTTACTGTGAAATCATGTTTTCTCTCACTGAATTAAAGACACGTCTGACACTCCAGGGCTACTTTACACTGTCTGTGAGGGTAACCGCCTCTTTCGGAAGCTACAAATTATTCTTCCTTTTCACTTCTTCAAGTTTTCGTAGCACCTCATTTGTTCCATCAATCAGAGCATTTGTGGATACATGAAGAGTCTGTTGAACATATCTATATTTGAAGCATTAGTGTCATGACATTTAAAGAATTTTTTTTTTTTTTAAATCATAGAATTCTAATGATGCCTGGTGCTTAATTTGCGCTGAACTCTCGGCAACCTCATTACAGTCAAACAGCGCTGGAGGGTCTGGAGATGTGTTGCCCCTTTGGACACTCTCCCTCTCTCCAAACCCCTCATTACCCCAGAATCAGAGGGGAGGGGGTGGGTGGGAGTGGGAGACCATCACACACTGCCCTTGCCCAGATATAATGGTGTCATGTGCCCATGATCAAAGTCTCGAGTGTTCTACTCCATGCTCATCATGCTTTGCTTCATGTCGGCTCCCTCCCCCTGTTTTCCGTCTCTGTCAGTGTCTTTCCTTCTCATGCGGCAGATTCTCCCTCTCTCTCTCTCTCCATCACTGACGGTTAGATGTGCCGCTCAGCAATCCTTTTGATGCATTTGACACTTTTACCTCATTACCCCTCAAGGACTTAACCCCTACAAGGCAGATCCAAAGTGAACAGTTTATTTGTAAAGGATCCTCATTAGCAGACGCGACGGCAATCTGCTATTGTTCCTAGAAACTTGACGTAGAGTACATGAATGACACTGTTGTAGAAGAGAAAAGAGAGGTTATATTTCAAAACCTGTCAACACTGTACAAATATTCAGGCGGAAAGCTAGATTGAAAAAATGAAAATATTGGTATTGTTGTCTGTTTTACAAGATTGAGAATAATACGGCACATATGAAGCAACAACAAAGTGAAATAAAAACACTCTGCTCTGATATTCCTGTAGAGGGGGGGAGGGTCTTTGCAGGTTTCTGGATGTCTACCAGGACCCAACCCAGTACCAAATGTCTGTGTCTCTAAAGAGTGGATCCGAGTGGTTTCATTATCAGCTCATGTTCGTGCGGTGCATTGTGATAATTGCGAGGGTGCGAATGAGAACCTGTCAACAGGAAGTGGTGTGAAACTACGCATCTTCACGCATCTTTTTGGGTGTGTGGCACCGGGGAGTGATTACCGCGGACACTCCTCTGTTCATTATGCGAGGATGCAAACATTTAATTAGCCTTAGCACAACACACAACGTGCAGTTGAGGCTGATGAGAAAGTCGCTGATTTGGTCGTTAAAGTTTTGGAGTTGATGATGGCGCGAGGAGACGTTCGAAGTCGAGGTTTCTCCCAGATTGTTGCAGCGTGAATTTGTTCACCGAATGTCAATTCAGCCAAGAGTGTTTTTAAAATCATTTCCAATGTGTTGGACGTTGTGGCCTCTAAGCGTGTGGTTGCAGATTGTAACCACCTGGAAAATCTTCATCCTTCAAGTTAAAGGTCCTTTCTAGGTTTGTCTGTTCTGGGCTGCTGTAGAAACACGGCAGTGCAACATCACAGACTGAACAGAAGTAGCCCCCAAAGAACAACACCAGTCTTTGAAGCCAATCTGAAATAGTGGTCAAACTGTCTGATAACAAGATCCTGTGATGCTCTGGGGCCCGACGGTAATTCTCCCCGTAAGCTTCCATTGAAAGATAAGTGGCTGTAAAACAGCGAATGCAGAACAATACAAGAGTCGTCCCACGTTCAGAGTTTGATGCGTTCGGCCTGATAACATTAGGAAGGTCTTGAAGAGCCGCATGATTAAATTAATCCGTCCTCATTCAAGTTAGCGCAGAGCTGAAGTAGAGGTTATCGGACATGGCTGGTGGAAGTCTCCAGTGCGGACGCTCTTTGTGCCGCACCGTGTGGAAGATCAAGGTTGTTTTTCCGCTGGGGGAGTTCATGCTGGCTTCATGCGCCTCTGAGCAGCTTTCATTGAAATGAGGGCTTTGCTTTTGACGCTATATCCGCTAATCACCATTAACCCATTAAACAGGACCTACCCTTCTGTTGTTTAAGGCAACGGCTACGCAGTGATTCTCGGTTTCAGGTTTCCTGTTCGGTTTCTGCCCCTAAATCCTGCACACCCTTTAAAACGATAGATTTCAACCTCACGGAGCAAAACTCAAGGACCACTGGATCATTGCTGTCTGTAGAAAATTTCATGGCAACACATTTTAGGGATATTTTTTGTCTGGTCCAAAGTGGAGGACCAAGCTGTTCACTGCATAGCTTGAAGTGATGACATGTACCGCTGCTTTTATCAGCTCGTTAATTAATGGCCCATCACGCTGCTACCAGTGTTGGGTTTCTCTCTCAATTTGGGCTGTTTTGATCTGCCATATTTCGGAATATCTCCAATTATTTTCAGATTTGTTCAGAACGGTTCCTGGGTTGCTTTTTCTCCCTTTCTGTTTTCCGTCACTATAAGTAAGCACACTGGGTTCAGGCCGTGTTTCCAGGGGTCTGAGGCTAACTGTGTGTCTGTGCTGTGGCCGGTTGTCGTTACATTGACAGCTCCTGATGCAAATATCACCTCCCTTCTATGGTTTCTTCTTCTTTTTCTACACCTGAGAGCTCTGAGTCTGTGTGACTCCTGCATACCCAGTGGACCTAATGCCCTGCCTGTTGCCAGTCTTTCCCGTCAAGCCGGGCCTGCTCTGCTCATTTTGTTTTACCTGAGAGCACCACTAAATATTAATGCATTCCTCTCTCTGAATTACAGCCTTACAGGCCTGCCAACTCACTCAGCATTTGTCTACCTTCCTCTCTTTCACTCCTCCACTTTCCCTCCCGCATCTGCCTTCACTACACTTGGCTCGGTCTTTCCACCCCGAAGGTTAATTTCTGACGATATCCGATGTGATGGGTTGTTGGCTCTCATTCGTCTCTCTCATGATTTTATGACTCTAATCCTGCCACTTGAGCAAAATCCCCTCCTTTATTTTGACCGGTGGATGGCATTTTTGGAAGCATTTACATTCACAAAGGCATGCGGTTGAAAGCAAAACCTGAAATCTAATACTGACATCATTGTGAGCTATCCGGCATCAGAGAGATTCATCTCACCAAGAGGTTGGCCGGCATTGAAATCAGCTTGACTTCAGAGATTTAAAATGTGTTGTGTCACCTGTGCTTTACCCGCCTTTCTCACCGCTAACAAAGGAATCCAGTCAGAGTGGGATAAACATGCCAGATGGTTTCGGCCGGGACTATAGCAGCGATTTTTTTTTTTTAGGATTTCTGACTCTGGCGTGTTTTTGCTGCTTTCATAGAGAAATCTGGAGAAGACCAATAAGATGACATCCAGCCCACTTACCCCGCACACACTTTTTCATTTGAAATGCTCTCAGAAATGACACTAATGATGAGGTGCAGTAGTGAAGCTCTCAGAGAAATCAAAGCTAATATTACACATTTAAGAAGACGCTAAGATACAAACACAATCACCAAACGAGCAGTTTGCTTAAGCAACTTATCAATCTCTTTTCAGGATCAGCCGCTTTGAACACTATCATTTGAAATAACCAACTACATATTTGGAAAATACACAAAGCATCTTTTTTGTCCCCGACTGGCCCGTGATTGTGCGTTTTGCGCCTTCAAAGGCACTCACTCTTGATTTTTCGAGCATTTGTCAACACGTGAGCCCAAACTGCATAAGCTATATTATTACCGTCAGCGATCACTGTCAACTGCATAGTCGCAGCAGACATTTTGACTTCCTTCTCTGTGCTCAATTATGTCTGCATGAATTATTCTTACAGCAAAGACGATGTTTTATGCATAATATATCATAACAGGACCTGCATACACAAGGAAATTCCACGTGGGTCCTGCCGGTGAAACACTGAGATGATGAGATGGAAATAAACATGGGAGGGAGCCAGCGATGAAGTGAAATAATTATTACACATCTCTAATTAAAAATATATCTCTTCAGGTTTGTTTTTTCTTATCAGACGGGCAGTGTGTGAGGATGTGTGTGTTCCTGATTGCCATGTTTGGCACGACTGCTGCAGGAATGTAACTTGGCAAATTCATTCACATTATTTTTAATCAAGACTCACCGCCGCTATACATCATTGTGACCTGCCAATTAGCTTTGCCTTTTGCTCGTTAAACCAACCTCTGCCTGTCCCCCCCATCTATTAAAATAATATGCACACTCATTAATAACAGTCACGATATAAAAATGCAAGCAGGGAGGATGAAGAAGAGGATGAGCGTCCAAATCAAGCTCAGTAGCAGCGGCTAAACCCCGCAAACGCGGGATGAAATTGCTCGTGCTACATTATGAGCAACACGAGCAAACTTGTCGCCTCCTGCGCGTCTCGCTGTGAGCTCATACTGGCAGCGGCGGCAGGAGACAAAGCACCGGTACTTCATTCATTTCAAATGAGCGCTGGGAGACGTGGTGCCACAGAGTGACAGCTGGCGGGGAGATTTCAGGGATTCGGCGACAGGAGGAAGTCGAGCAAGGGGTTCAGGTTTAAAAGAGCTGAGACGTGTCACAGATGCAGACACCTTGTGTGTTGCAAAGAGCATAGGAACTAACATTAACACATGTGTAGATTCTGAATAATTAGGCAGAAACTGAACAGAAACTTTTACAAAAATATTGTGGAAGACTCAAATGCAAACAGGAAGAGGCAGGAAAGAGAACAAGAAGCTTATAAAAAGACACATGTAAAAGCCGTGACGAGCAAGAAAACATACCGACGCCACAAGGAGAGACTGAAGGAGGACTGGAAGAAGCACAAGTGAACAACTCATGTGCAGGTGAGGGAAATGAAGGGAAAAACACTGGAAGGAGGGAAAGGCTCAAGAGGGAAATGCAGAGCAGGTGTGGAGGGGAAAGCAAGCTGGTGGAGAAAACAGGAGGGAAAACAGAACAGGAGAAAATCGACCAAAGACCAGAAAGCAAATATAAAAAAGACACATACCATGAGCACAAAATGACACAACCATGACGGCAGGGAGACATAATTCTGCAGTTGTTGGGTTGTGTGGAAAAATGGTATTGAAAATGTATATCATTATATAGAGTCATGAGACCTGAAAACAATATAATTGTGTATTTATTTGACATGCACAATGCACAGACTCTTAGCCGCACCAGAGTTAGCAATGAGCTAGTTCTTCTTCTCTGTGCATTCACGGTCTTTTATGGCTTTTTATTTTACTTTTTTATCCTCAATAATTACAATATCAGCTCATTTACTGGCTTCCGTGTGTGTTGAGGACACACAGTCTGCTCATAAACGAACCATTATTGTTCAGTTTTTTTCTCAAATCTCATTAGAACGACTTTTACATGACCGTCACCTTTTTTTTGGCCTGCGTCTCCTCCTGGAAAGTTTTCTCTTCAGACCTCTTAACCCCTGTGATGTTCTGCTATATTGTTTTTTTTCTGTGTCTCCTCATTATAGTGTCTCGCAGACTGGAATGTCACAAATCACTGTTACAATACCTACTTTTACTACACAACATCACCTGCGTTAGGTGGGCGAATACAATTTTTATTGGCTAAAGTTCAACGGTTTGCTACCAAATAAGATATATATTTTTAAACTGATTGAAACAATTACATCTTGAGCCTATTTGAGGATGCTGAGAGTAGTTTGGAGGTGTATTCTGACCATATTTTACAATCCTAAAATCTTATTAAGCATTGAGCCAATAGGGAGCAACCTGATTTTTGGTCACTAGCACTTGAGGAGCCCCTGCTGATTCATTTTATCCTCACGTAACGCAACGAAGGCAGCTAAAAAAAGCTAGATTTTGTTCCATCAATCTGATAAAAAAACAGCAACTGAATACTTTCTGGCACACAGTTTTACTGCAGCTGTCTCTGATGGAGAAAGAGAAATTTAAAGCACAGAGGACACGTGTTTCGTGGTGGATTAACATTTAATTATACCTTACATTAGAGCTCCACCATAATAACTTTCCCTCTCAGACTGTCTCTCTCTCTCTGTCACTTAACAGCTCCACTGGACTGACGCAAAAAAAACAGCTCTGCTTTCAGCTGATGTCTGCCTTTGTGGTCCCTTATAGCTTTGTCTGTACACACTGTCCACTTAAATAAGACCCCTGACCGTGAAATAATAACAAACAGAAGCACCAAGCATTGCAAGTTGAATCAGAAATGTCACCCTGCTTTTCATGATTATAGTATTAACACCTCTGTGTTTGGTGGGGTTGCAAAATGAAAGAGTCACAGATTAGTTTTTATAATTCCCACTTCATGCTTTTCATCCTACACGCCATTCATCAGATCTACAGAGGCGAATTTTCACACCTGCAGTCATGCAGCACCACCTCCGTCTGCGGCACCGCGAGGCGACTCCCATTAAAGTCGCTGGTTTTAATTCAGCGAGAACGCTGCAGGTCTGAAGTATTCGGCAAGCCTTTTTTCATCTGTCAAGAAACCCATAAGGATTCAAAGGAAACAATATGTATTAATAATATATTGCAAAATGTATCTATCTTCAAAAGATGAAGCGAGCGACTCCTGAGAGCAGTAATGAGGGCGCTGTGGGCAAAGTGAACAAACATTCCCGAGATCATTATTCCCAAGTTAGACTCAGCCTGGGGAACGGCTCTGTGTGTTTGCTGCTGAACAAATAGTGCCGCTGAAGTGTTCATTCAGCTAAAGGATATTCAGCCTTGAATACTTTTGAATGTAGTGGAATCAGCCTCTTGTGCATTTGTTCAGTCAAATGTAGGGTACACGTGTGTGCTCGAGTGCAACCGAGCCAGCAAATGAAAAGTGCAGCCCCCACAATCTTTTTATTTTTATTTTTTTCTCATCCTCCGCAGACATGAAAGAGAAATTGGGAACATGTTAGCAGCCTCGACAGGGCCATATCTCATTTTATCTGCAGCTATAGTGAACGTTCACCCATTCAAAGTGACTCGTGGGTGGGTGGGGTTAAAGGATTTGGCGCTTTCCAAGTTCTTTATGTTTGTATGAGGGGGATCGAGGGAGCTTATACTTCAAAGAAAAAAAAAAAAACATGTATGGAAACTTTCCCTCGTGTTCACCAACATCAAAAGTATAAGTCCCACAAAAGGGGTTTTAAAAGAATCTAACATATAGCATGGGAATTTGCAAAACTTGCAAACAGGCGCGGAGCTGTCAGAGGTGTGACAGTTAATCTTAAAAAAAATCTTTCGTTTTCTGTCCCGCCAAATGTCACCGTTGTCTCAGGGGGAGCAGCAAGCCAGAGAGTTCAGCACACACCTGTCTCTGTTTTTCTCCCTGCACTCCTATCTTTTGGTGACAAGGGGAGAGTTGACGATAGCGAGCCTTTCCCTATCCCCTATGAGCGGATGACAGCGAGTCTTTCGGCAGACGCGTGCCCGCAGATCGCCTCGCTACGGTTGCTCCTGGTGGCAAAAGGGCACGGCGAGGCGTCCTTGTAGCCGTATGGAAATATCCCACCCCCCCATTTCTAACTCCTCCCCCGTGCTCCATCTCCGTAGAGTAAAAACAGTTTGACAGGAAGATTAAGCAAGAGGGAGAAAAGAGAGACAAAACGAGGGAGGGCTTGAGTTATGGTGGAAGGAAGCGAGGAGGAGGAGGAGGAGGAGACGAAAAAGCACTGCTCTTTTTCCCCCTTTTTTTTTTTCCGTCTGAAACAGTCTCAGGAGCTGCCCCCCAGCAACAGAGGGAGAAAAGCATGATGAATAATTAACTTCGAGAAATGTCACAAGCGGCAGAGAGAAGTGTAATCATTTCTCTGTTGGGTTTGGAGATCTGTTTTTTATTCTTTTTCCTTCATGCCCCGTGGTGCTGCACTACCCTGAGACTGTGAGCACTGGGGGCCCCAACCCATCCCCTAAAAGCATCCGATACATTCCTCTCTACATACTTTTCAAATAAAAGCAAATAAATCATTAATATTTGGGGCCTTTTAGCAGCATCGCGGAGACGTCTCAAAGAGGTCTTCTACATTTTTAATCACCTCATTGATGTCAGTCTCATTAGCTGTAAAATCACATTTAAGGAGCAGGAATCTCTGCTGGTAATAGTTTAATCAATGTCAAGAGGCTCGAGCTTTGTTTCCCTTTTAGTTGTAGAGAAACGCAACATGCCCTCTCCGAATGAATAAAAGATAAAAAATGACAAATTACCGTCTTCATGTTCTAAACAAGCTAAATTTGTCCTCTTTCCTGAGCTGTGAAAATGAGTTATGGATTACCATGACCTAGTTTAATGAGGTAATTGCAGATATATATCACTTTTATCCTCAGTTTTTCCACAGATTTACAAGCTGAAAGGGCCAATAGTCGGCTCCCGCGCGTATTAATGTGCTCTAAATGTAAGATCGGCCTGCTTTTCACGTGCAGGAGAGAGCACACTCTTTGACTTCCTGCCACCTACTAATATTCGTATGATAACCATGATTAAGGTCATTTTTAGCTTTCAATTATTAGCTTTCAGTGGACACGCTATCTTTAACTCTGCACATTTTAGCCTCCCAGCCCTCAGCTCTGTTGTCACGCTGGCAGACATTGTAAAGGGGACTGTAATGATGTGGATGATTTAATGCCGAAGAATGCTTAAAGATTTTTTTGTCCCATCGACGTGTTTGTTAATCAGGCGAACTCCAAATGAGATTCCCTATCAGTAAACACATTGATTGCTGAAAATGAGATGCTGATTTTTACCAGTATTATTTATCTTCTTTTTAGATGACACTGAGTAATTATGCCTGTATGGTGCAGCCTGTGTTATATGGATTTATCTAGAGACAGAAGTTCAAAGAAGCTACCTATTCGTGATTTGTCATTTGAAGCGTTGGAAAGCACTTTCAGGGCTCCAGAAATGTGCAGACACTTTATGCTAGGGGGCCTGGCAGCCAAATACTATGGTGCCCCGTCTGAGTCCAACCCAAATAAATAAGGAGCATGTGATCATGGGAGTTGTTGTCGTTATGGTGAAAAAATCACTATCGGCAGTTAGTGTTTCTGTATTTCTGTTGCAACTTAACATGTCTTTTGGTTAAATTTGTGTTATTTTATGTTGTGAAAACGCTGCAGCTAATGTTCTTGTCAGGTTAAGGCTCAAAAAACACTTGGTTAGGGGTTGGAAAAGATTTCTTTTGTGGCTTAAAATAACTGTTTTGGTTGCCACATACTCCGCTGGTGATGCACAGACTTCCAGTAAAACACACGACCACGGCTGGAAATAGTACCGCGGCCTCCTTAAAAATATATAGTGGTGTGACGCTTACAAATGTTGAAACACAGTCTCAAACTGCAGTCACTGGCTGCCAGCCTTATTTACTCTGACTCCAACACCCTCCATCGACACACCACTGTAAAGTCTGGTAATAAGCTTTTAAATGTCACTATAGCACGTAGCTAATGACACATACATGTATGAAAAAATATAGATACTGAAAGATAATGGCAGTAGGTATTTGACACAGGGCTCCTCTGCAAGACTTCAATAACTGGGATAATAAAATACAGGACATCTCGTTGGCCCTCACTATTTTATGCTATTGTCACAAAGACAGCCAGATGCTTTCGGGGGCCCCCGAGGGTCTGGCTTCTTTGAGCTGTTGCCTGCTTCGCCTGGTTCCTATTACAGCTCTGCTGAGTTAAAAACAAGGTAGACTGCACAAACAAAACAAAACAGCGATGAAAAACAATGTGCCTCGTGGCCCAGAAATAAAACCTGTCTGAATAAAGAAAGCACACCCTAATTTCCATCTAAAAGGCGTATGAGGACACAAGTTTTTTGACTCTCTGCTAAGCTTCCCCTTAAACGGTGAAATTGGTGAGAAGAGAGGAGAGTCTCCCCCCAACGGAGCAATCAGCATGTTAATACTGAAGCAAAACACCTCAAAATTCTCCCTTGTATTAGAACCCATTTGAAATAACCTAACAATAGCATTTAATTAACAGGGAGTTACACCTGAGCATTTAGATTTTAACCAAAGAAGTCTCTGTTGTTATTTCACTTGTCTTCCTCTTTAATTATTCTGAATTAAAGTCTTGCTGAGATTCTCTGGGGCTTTAATTAGGGACTGAATTAAAGTTATGTAAATACAGTTGCGAGCCGCAGAGTCTTTAAATAGAGTTGTGTTGCGTCTGGTATTTTATTTTCATTATTTTTTTTTTCTTCTGAAAGAGAAAACATCCTACAGTCGTTTCTTTTGAAGTTTGTCAGATCACTCCGGGGTAGTTCTCCCTTAGGTGTTTGTGTGGATTGATACTTTCTTTTTTTCTCAGAGGGCTGTGACAAGGAAACTATTTCTGCATTCGAAAAAAATGTGTTGCGTTTTTGTGCGCGTCTCCGTTTGTGTTGGTTTCCTGTAAATATACTTAAGTATTTAATTAACAGGAAACTGGCAGGCATGAAGTTACCTGCCTATGAATGTATTAATAACTGATCCTCCACCTCCAATTTGCTGATCCACTGTGAAAGTGAAAGGAGCGGGATCAACCTCCCATTGGGCCAGATTAAATCCAAACTAAGTGCCTCGGCCCAGACTGCAAGCTTCTGTCTCTGAATAATAATGGGTTCTTTCAGCTGTGTTTGTCATCAAATTAGCCCTCTACTTCAGACGAGGCGCTCTCAGAGTGCAGTTCTCGACAGCGGCGGAATTCAAATTAGACAAAGTCAGTTTGAGGTTTGTAAGCTTTTAAAAACGGAGAATGGGTTTCATTTGCAGAGGTGATGATTGCCATAGGAGGTGAAGTGACAGCGTTCAAGTTGGTGAAAAAAAATACCTTCCTTCCTGCAGCTCATCTTCTTAAACGCTCACTCTGAGCCAAGTTACAGTAGAGACACGGAAACGAACCTCAAACTGCCGATTTCACCCTCCAGCTTTCTCTACATGCTGGAAAATCCAAACCCTCTTTCTTTAACATAAAGCCCTCGAAGCTCCTCCATCAGTGCGCGCTTTCAAACGCTGCTTATTTTTTTTTGTCGAATAAACACTGCAACTGCATGGAGTGCATTTGTAAGCGTGGAGGGAAAGCTGTTAACAGATTCTTGAGGCTGAGTTCACTTTTGTTTGCCTTCCTGCCCTCGATTTTTACATTCAAGGAGTTGCGGTTGAGTTCCTCCTGCTCCCCTCCGCCTGACACACTATTATGCTCGTACCTTTGATCAACCCAGGAGAGATAAAGTTGCCCTGGGTAGCGCCATCACTCCAACACAGGAGGGGGCAAGGAAGAAGGGATGGAAACCCTTTTTCCCCCTGGCGCTTTTCTGTCTTACACGGTCTCTCTAAAGGAATGAGCAACAATTAAAAGATCGGTGTATCTGAAATAGCTGAGACAGTTTGATGTGAACCGCGAATGTTTCTCTCATTTATAAAGTGGTCTGCAGAGGGAGTTTTATCTCTTGTAATGACTTCAAGCTCACAATCGAGGATGTATAAAACATACTTTGACAGGAAAATGATCTTAGCCTTACACTAACTGAGGATGCATAATAAAGAAAGAGTCATTTCCTTTAGCAACTAATGCTATCTCGGATACAGCGACGATAAAATAACATGCGTCTCCAAGGGCTCTTCTTCCATTTTGTGGGCATTAATCAGCTGGGCCCTGGCACTTAATCATTTGCACCAAATCAAAAGTTAATAAGGATTTATACCTTGGAAATTAAGCACATTTTTCTCTATACAGTTTTAGTAAAACCACACAAATCGACTCATTGCTGTAAAAGAGTGGTTGCACTCACGATGACTCACGTTAAATCTGTTTTTCAGCGATGCCTCCCCCAGCAGTATGTCAAATTAACCGATTGGAGGCTTTATCTCGCTGCTTTAGTGAATACACCCAGTGAGAGCTGCGTAGACTTGACCTGAAGGGAACTCAAATGATCACAATAATACTGTGGTGAGAGCTCAAATACTCATCTTCTATCCGTGTGCTCTGAATGACGCTTAAGGCAATTCAAAACACAGATAACTAATGTGAAAAAACGACTACACTTGACTTCAAAATACCGTATCAAGAGGCTGCAGATGTGGAGGACTTTGGTTGTAAATGTAACATTTTATTCTTTGAGAACTTTTGAATCGAGTCAAGTAGCGTTGTAAGTGTTAGAAGACTGGCTAGAAGTGACTTTGACAGAGTATAAATACAGTCTCGTCTGACAGAAACAGCCAGTTGAAAAAGTAATTCACTGTCATTTGATAAGAAACCCTGCTACACCCTGATACAATCCACAATTTTCACTTGAAGAATTAATTTGTTTAATTCACAGCAAATAACAAAACATATAACCTTCTTTCAAGAGGGAACTCAAACTCATAGACAGTTTAAAAGCAATTACAGGTAAAGTGACAATCTTTAACAGTCAGGGCCAATAAATGAGAGACTTTTTTCCTTATAAGATCATTCCTGCAAGATTTAGCAAACAATTCACTGTGTGGACCTGCCAGACATTGTTGACACCCTCACATTGCATGCAGACAAAGGTGGCAAAGTATTAAGTCATAGGTGTCCTTCTGAAGGACACTTCTACCGGCCATTTTTGTGCAAAGCCAACTGAACCAAGGCCTTTGTCACTACGCGCCTATTCTTACCACTCGAGTCTCCCTCTGATAGTGTAGTTTCTGGGCTGTCGTCCTCAAAGGTGTCGACGTGTAGTTTGTCAATAAAAGAATCTGCGGAGGCAAGGCTGGGTGGAATGATAGAGCAAACTTTATTGAAACAGATCTCAAGCCTGCGTCCGAACCATAAAGTAATGCCCAATGCTTTGCCTTCTTCTCTATCAGAAATCCTCTCGAAACGTTGACTTTAGGAAATCTACCAATTACCACTTTCTCTGCCTGTGCGGGCCTTTTTAAAGTCCATTCGCCTGCACCTACCTGCTTAAACTAATTGGTAACTTTGGTGGATTGAGGGTCCATCTATCCAATGGTAGACAGAGGATTGATGTGGAATAGCTCACCTTCTGGACATTACCTAACTCTGCTGATAAGAGATTTAGAACTTGCCGCCTAAAGTTGACCGGATTGTCTCTTCATGCTTATATGGAAATGTATATATTAAGTCAGCTCCGAACCTCTGGCATGAGAGGTAAATTCAGTTTTAGTCCTCCCTAGGGGGCCTCGTCCCTAGCTATCCTTCAACGCAAACACAGAGCTGATTGATGGCTCCTGATGCCCCTGGACATGTAAACACCACATCGGCCACACTTATACCTCACCATAAGGAACAACAAACTGTCGTGCAAACACCTCAATAGCTAGATATCATCATATTAGTAGCAACTGTAAAGCAAGGATCATAATTCATCCAAATGCCAGTTGTTCTCATAAGTGCAAATGCCTCTGAAAAACTTATGTCTGGGGGGCGATATAGCCCAAACACTTTGCAATACCCTTCAATCCCAACAAGAATGGGGATGCCATATCCCTAGGCGTGATGGTGCAAAACAGCGTTGTAGGGTTAGGTGGTTGGAGCAGGGGGTGTATTGGGATTGGGCCAATTTTTCAGTAGATTCAGTTTGTCTCTCCGTCCTCATGGGAAACTTTTCTGCGAGCAGCAGTTGCACTTCTGAAAAAGAAAACTGAAAAAGAAACTCTAATCTTGTTTTGGAAGGAAACCCTACACATACAGCAGAAAACGTATTACATCTCATTTCCAGAAAATGTAAGGCGTTGAGAGACTGCTGAAATAGCTTTAAAGTGTTCTGAGAACAACGGCAGCACTCTGTAATGGATTGTTTTGGTCTTTGTCTCGCTCTTTCCCCTGCAGGGCTGAAGCAGATCCATGCGCTGTCCATCCAGGGGAACTATGAGCTGCGTATCGACCTGGAGGACTTTGAAAATAGCACCGCGTACGCCCAGTATGGTACCTTTGGAGTAGGCCTCTTCTCAGTCGACCCCGATGATGATGGATACCCTTTGACTGTGGGAGACTATTCTGGCAATGCAGGTAAAAATGCTGAGTGAACTACTTTTTCTGCAAGGCTTCCTGTGCTTGTACAGTGATAAGTATACAACTATTCTTGGATGTTCTTTTTATTCAACCTAATTGTGAGCGCAGAAGTTACAGCAGCGGGTGAAAGCTCCAGCCAACTTCCAGTGCTACCCTCTAGTAAAAAAATCATAGTATGTTATTTTTACAGTGCACTAGGTGTGTCCACTTGTTAAACCATGCAGACAGCTGCACAGAGAAAGAGAGAGCGACCGCAAGTGTCTGTGCTGTTGCTCCCCAACCATCATATCCAAGCCAGCTACCTGTCACCTTGATTAAATTACTGCCAATTAATTGCGCTGCTTGACCTGCAGCGTAAACAAAAACCCTGCCGTTGAAAATGAAGAAGCAATTTAAAGAACCTTTGGGGAGCGCTGCGCTGAGAACACGGAGAGAATGGGGACAGATATGAGAGATGGGGCAAGGGGAGATAAGTGGAGAGGAAGGGATTGAAGAAAACTGGGGTAGGAGGAAACGAAGGGGACAGGTGCAAGAGAAGGGTAACAGGAGTAAGGGAGAGTTAAGTAAAAATGAGTGTAGAGGCGTCCAAGGGACAGAGGAAGCAGAGAAGCAGAGGAGAGAAAAAAAAACCTAAAAAAAAAGGTGGGTTGTTGTATTGTAGCAGTTTTTTCCCCTGATATGATGTCTGCTAAAAAGTCCTGTAATGCATCCTGGCTTGTCCTCAGCCTGGCCTGACCTTAGACCCATCTGCCTGTTGCAGATTCGGTCAAATTAAGGGTACTCACAACTCTCTCAGGATGGTCGCGGTCTCACCTCGGCTTCCATCTAGGCAGTGCTACTGTTATTATTGCCAGTGGTGGTATTATGCTCTGCTGTGGCAGCTTTCTGATCAGCTGACAGGTGCTCATTTGGGCCGGGAGCAGCTGGATCCTAATGGGCATCAGAGGAGGCTGTCGGCCACGCAGCCGCCAAGGTGACATCCAGCGCCTTGCAAATGAGCCTTTAAGTGCCTCTGTTTTGTTTTCGTGTTTTTTTTCCCCTCCTCCAGCTCTACCTACCGCTGCTGGACAGCATCCCATTGTCCACAAATTTGAGCTGTTACCTCTTTTTTATTCCCCACTATCTCTTTTGTCCCAGTGTGGAGCAGCACATGACATGGCTATCAGCACATGCCCGTCAGATTATCTTTCCGCCGACCGGTTACCATGGTAATGTACAATGGAAAGCAGAGTAGGACAGAGTGAGAGGGTAAGGAGCTGGGTGGCCACATCCTGGGCAATTAAGGGCTGTTTGATGCCCTGACGAGCTGTTAGCTATCACCTGATGGCTGGTGAGCGGTCTTTCATTCCCCTCTCAGCTCTTTTCCTCGTATCCACTTCTGGTCACAGTGTGCAGCCAGCTTTCGAAAAGAAAAAGAAATGACGGGAAGTATGGGGAGTTTATTGAACATTATTAGCTCTTTGAACATCCATTTGCTGAAAACCTCCAGGTCTGCCACAGCATCCCAGAGGACAAAGTCTCTTTGGGAGTGGCTTGCAAAGCAGTTACCAGTGTAGAGAATATACCAGAGAGACATCTTCGTGTAGAGATTGGATACAGTGCAATTTGAAGGTGGGATTAGCTTTACATGCAACTGGTACTGCATCCCTACAGTGGTCTCATATCACTGCTTTATTATGAGGCCCTACTCCCCCTCTGATTGGTTGCCTTCATTGGTCACATTCTCTACCCTTGACTCAAAGTCTCTGGTTAAGTCTGTGTAGTCTGCCAGGTAAACAACCCAACCTATTCAGCTTCCGTCCAGGTCTTTAGCTGCACCTCATGGGTTCACTCGTCCTATGGAGCTGCTCTTTGTTGCCAGTGTCTCTGGGGAAGGCAGGCAGAGTGGACACCTGGCCTGTCCACTCTGCCTGCATAGCCCAGAGACACTGCATCTATGAAGAGGTTGGTATGTTTACCGCAGAAAATGCAGCTCGAAATCTGTTGCATCAGACAAATGCAACCAAAACAAACACAACCATCAACAATCAACAGTTGGGAAATAACACATTACCTAGCTAATAAAAGTAATTTCATGGTGGACGTCTGTCTCTACCAGTGGACACAAGGAGATATCACACCATCAGCTGTGGTCACAGGCTCCACCACTTTCCCTTCATCATGTTGTCTAAATGACTACCAGGACAGGATTTCTTTTTTTTATTTCTCCAACTAGAAAAAGGAGCCAATCAGTTAAACTTAGCTGTCGAAAAAATGGGATGGTTGTACCAAGAGTAGGGAAAGCAGTATCAGTTGCTAAAACGCCGGAAAGATAAACATTGATGCTACGAAATAGACTGAAATCAACATTTGGAGAAAGTTCATTAAGTACGTCTCCTCTAACAACATTTCTGTCCACTAACTGACAGGCATCCTGGTAATTGGGGGTGTGTTATTAAAAATAGGAAGACAAAAAGGTCAACACAGAACCTTTGATAAATTGGCTAAAAATCCGGCTGACCTCCTGCTTTCGATAACGAGAAGCAAAACTCTGGAGGACTGTGGAGCTTTATTTTTATTCTGTCGTCTTCCGCTGTTTATAGAGTGATTAATTGAAGAGTCGTATGCCATTTTGAAGTGAATCACTTGTGGATATGTCTAATTACTGGTTTCTGGTGTTAGATCCAAAAATATGCAGAGATGCAGTAATCTGTTGCTGAAAAAGTAGCTGCTGCTTTTCTTCAATCTCCCGGCTGCTCTTATTTATAAGAGCTTAACAAAAAAAACCATACATCTGTATCTTACTTTTTATAGACGCACTAACACATTTGTCTGTTTCCTCATTAGGTGATTCTCTGCTGAAGCACAACGGGATGAAGTTCACCACCAAAGACAGGGACAACGACCACTCAGAGAACAACTGCGCCTCCTTCTACCACGGTGCCTGGTGGTACCGCAACTGCCACACCTCCAACCTTAATGGCCAGTACCTGCGCGGTCAGCACACCTCCTACGCCGACGGCATCGAGTGGTCCTCCTGGACCGGCTGGCAGTACTCCCTGAAGTTCTCCGAGATGAAGATACGACCGACCCGCGACACGGAGAAAAAATGAGACGGACGAAACGAGAAAGAAGAGAAAAAAAAAAGAAGAATTTTTTTGAAACATTACAAAACCACAACTTCTGACAGCTAGGCGGAGTTACTTGTCTTGATATTGTTTGTTCACTAAAACATACCTCTTTGAGTTTACTTGACTCTGCTGTTTGCCTCCTGGTGTCCCTCCCCCTTTTTTGCTCCTTTTCCTCCATCCGTCAGCTACTAGTATCATGCTGGCCTCCATTATCCTCTCCCAGGTCTCTTTC